>JABUQX010032862.1:127500-173007 GCA_015478945.1 Trachelipus rathkii
CTACGGTAGACCGCACCGATGCTCAGGCAGTCGGGGTCTCTCGGCCTTTCCGGGGGGAACTAATGCGACAGTGCAGCATTACAGGGTAGACTTATTCCCTCTCCGGGGGTCTTCCAGAACCCACGCCTCTTCTGTTTTGGGTGTTGCGGGGTTCCTCCTCCTCCCTACGGGGTATGGAAAACGTCCCCTTTTGTTCCCTGTCGGCTCGAGCCCACTATGCTGATTCCAAATATGTAATTTGTTTTTCTGTTAGTGCCGTAGTTTTCGATATAATTTTTTTTTTTTTGGTTTCTTGCTATACAATGCAACACTGATTCAATGATGTAACGCATTTTTAATGTATATGTCTGTATTCTTTGATAAACGGGAAAGAACTTAAGTTCCGGAGGCTGACCATATATAGTATAGTATTATATATATAATATATATTAATATATATATATATATATATTATTTTATATATATACTATATGATATAATATATAATATATAATATATATATATATAAATATAGATGATATTAAGAGTTAAAATATTAAACACGTTTTTTGATTTTTAAATAAAGTATCTTTATTTTATTATGATTATGTTGCGCGTGGTGTTAGTAATAATAAAAATATATAATATAATTATATATATTATATATATATATATATTATATATTATAATTATATATATATTATATATATACTTATAGTATATATACTATAGTAACTGTTATGGAGTGTCGGTACTCTCCGGATTTGTTTTTTTAAATTTCCCAGCATAGACTCTATATACCTTGTAATGAAAACATAGTGAAAAATAAATTGTTGTTCTCCTAAGAAAAAGTTTATCATGATAACTCATCAAAAAATTTCCTTCTTTTATATTTTGGGAAAATTACTTTTTAATTGATTTTTTTTTCAAAACTCACAACATAGACTGTAATGAAGCATTGTGAAAATAAAAATGGCCTATACTATTGGTAAAAAAATCATAGGCCTCAAAAAGCTTTACAGCACAAAAGCGGTATCACAGTTTATCTGCATTGGAGGCGAAGTAAAGCTATTGCCCATATGACACAGAAATCTGTAGCCTAGGCTTAGGTTCTATTCTCAATCAACTCCTATAGTAATCCTTACCTAACTCTAACCTTCCGCTAACAGCTTTGTGTTGCCATAAAGTTTAAAGCTTTAATTTTTTTTTTCCTAAAGGTTTAACGGCCAGTTATTTTTTCAGCGTATGCTTCAATTAACAGCCTTTTAGCATCATGATTTCATAATTCATTTTCCCATGTTTATAGGCATGTAAGAAGGAGGTAGAATGTATTTTGAACCTTGAGGCACGTAAACTTCTTTTTTTCTAAAGAGTGATCAATTTTATTTTTTAACTATTCTTCATTACAAGTCTATGCTGTGAATTTAATAAAAAAATCTTGATGAGTACCAACTCTTAAACAATTATATAGAATCTATAGTATACTGTGACAGTAAAAAGCCACATGGGTCTTTCTAGACTGTCAAATTTACCACTAGGCCAGGCATTATACCATACCGTCTATATTTTGTTCGCGAGAGCGGATTTACCAACTCTGGGCTATTCAGACAATACTACCATTAAAAATGTCGGTAGTTCTAATTATGAGACTGCACTGACACTCTACTATTCCTTATATTTTTTTAGGTAGTATTCTTTAAAAAAATAAGCACTACCTAAGTCTATTAGGTTATTCTAAACTTTTTATCACAAATATCTTTATAAACAAATATGGCTGTCCACAAATCACAATTCTATTAGGCTTCATCAGCGCATGCGTAGTGTTGAACCAAAAGATGATAATAATCGTGTTTCTTTGACAACGATGTTTTTGATATGATTAAAAATTAATATATATAGGCCAAACTAAAGAAGTTACCCGCATGATATCTCGAAAACTAAGATATTATATATATAATATATATCATATATAATATGATAAAAATTTGATTTATCCATAATATATAAATAAATTTATATTATATAGTATATTATATATATATATATATATATATATAGGTAAAACTGAACATTTCGTCTGATCTTTGATATTCGATATATCGATATATATTGAAATATCGATTCTTGGATATATATATATTATATATATATATATATATATTATATATCATATAATATAATCAATATTATATATATGATATATATACTATAATATATAATATATATATATAATTACTATATATATATATAATAAATATATATCTATATATATATACAAATCAAATGTCCAAATGGTTTTGAATTTAAGAGTAGAAATAACTTGTGCGAATAAATTCCCAAAACTCATTATTTGGGATGTATTGTTTTTTGGGGCATATCACCACGAATACCCCACGGGTAGCCCGCCCGCTTGTCAGGTCCGGGTCTCCTCGGCCTCCTAGGTGGGACTACGGGCGTGACTAATCCCCCCTCCGGGGAATTGTCGGTTCATTCCCACTTGAGGAACCCCCGCTTTGGTCTTGGGTGTCGGCGGGGTTCCTCCGACCAATCCCTCTGGGGTATGAAACGTCTCGCCCTCCTCCCCGACATGTCCGGCTCCGACCCACGTAACTAAAAAGGTTAATCATACACTACAGGCCTTTTAGGGGGCTCGATTGAGCCTATATTATATCCATTATATATATATATAATACGTATATATATAGATATAACGCCTTCGATAGGAAAATATATATAGAGTACCTAATACTATAAAAGCTATCTATAATATATAATAAACTTACCTCACGGAAACAAAGTTCAAATCCAAATCTACAACTTTTTGGGACTAAAATTAACGTATATTGATACCTTTGCTACTGTTAATCTTGTACAAAATAAAACATATGCCAAAAAAACCTAGCAACTCCATTCGATGTTCTTCGGTTAACATTTGCCACATCACATATCATAAGGCACTAATTTTTATAAAAAAAAAAAATCAAAATCAATATTGATGAAAAATTGAAATTATAGAGACGCTTCAAAAAATCAGTAACTGCAAAAAACCTTAATAAAAAATGGGATTCGTCCATTAACACGAATATCAACTAAGGTCTCTACTAAATCATAATTTTTACACTTAAGATAAACTCACTGCTCCAAAAAAATTTACAACTTATTAAACCGATTCTAAAGCACAACTACAAATATTGCAAAACCTTAAAAACCCTACACTTATTATTCTAAGTTTCATATATTCTTACTAATCGCATACATCAATATAGTACACACATATCGAGTATGAAACAAGCGAGAGAGCTAATCAACCAATGGGCGTATTTCTTCGACAAAATAATTTCCCAGCCTCGGTAATTTAGGTATAAATCGATCATACCCTATATCGAATATCTTCCTTAAACCCCCATAAGAATTTTTTTTTGGGTCAGACGAATTCTCTCTCAAGCTTTTAGCCATATTATAATACTTGTAATATATCTTATATTTATATATATATGACACTATATACACGTAGCTAAGTCACTACATAACGAAGTGAGGTCAGTATGTTATATATATAATATATAGGATATAAATAATATGATAATATATTATATATATATAATATATAGTATCCTGTATATATATACCTTAAGTTTAAGATGGTTATTCTTTGATTTCATTTAAATTACCAGGCAGTCGATATTAAAATACGTCATCGATAAACCCTATCAGATCTCCCATAGACCCAGGATAATATCAAAGATGAAAAACTTCAAAAGGATATTATACACAAAAAGTTACACGAAAAAATTGTGTTTCAAAATACAAAATTATAATAACCAGGACCATAACCATTTTTCAGACACGGAATTATCCAGGTGAACACTCGAAAATAGAGAGGAAGCTAATGATTAAAAAAACTTTATTCACGGGACGGCGTTTCGTCCCGGTAGGTGTGCTGGTCGTCGCTCATGCAGGTATGTATCTACGTTTCGGTCCGCCCATTATATATTAAAGAGCACACAGGCTACTTATAACACAACACACACACACACGGCTAACTTATAGCACACAGCACGCACACCCGGCTAGCTATTAATATACACATACTACCCCATAGAACACTTACGCTCGACACCTACAACCCTACAACAAACACCAACACAACATACCTAGACACATACTGTACACCCGCCCAATATACACACACACACCCAACCTCACCAACATCGCCATAGATACATACACACCCTAGATACATACACCCATCCTAGCTCACACCGATCGTACCTACACCTACACCTACCACAACACACACTAATACCATATAACAACAATACCCCCCATAGACACTTACAAACCCCCCGTAGAACCAGCTTACACTCACCAATCAGCACTTACCACTCACCCATAGCCCACATTACAACTGCACACCTACACCTCCACCCACCCCAAATTCCGAGCACTTATACACACATACCCCAAATCCCATATGCACTTTACAACCACCCTTAGAACAATCTTACATTCCACCCATAGAACTGTACACTCCCTCCATAGACACAACTTACACACACACACTCGAAAAGTTTAATGCTAATTTTTATGCTACAACTTGATGCCTCAGCTTTGATGCTCAACTTTGATGCCTCATCTTTGATGCCACTTTTGATGCCTCAGCTTCTGATGCCTCAGCTTTAAGGCCTCAACTTTGAATGCTCAGCATTAATGATGACTCAACTTTTTTGGTTCTGTATATTGATGGTTCAGCTTTAAATGATCAACTTTGACGGTTTTTCACTCTTTGCGGTTAAACCTTGATGTTCCACTTTGATCGGTCCAATCGACGTAAGATTGTCTATCCGAAGTGTTCTATTCAGTGTTAATATGAGTACTTAGGTGGAGTGCCAACGAGTGGCCAAATGAGTGGCCAATTTGAGTGCCAATGAGTCAAGTTGAGTGTCACATAGTGTCAGTGAGCTGCGCCACATTAATATTATTGCCCACTGAGTGCCACTTTTTCCAAGCCTTTGTTCTCGCCTCCTGATCATAGAAATAGCCACCTCATATGTCGTCTACTCCCTAGTAATAGTAGTGAGGCATCGATATTGGTGTAATATATAAGTATGCTAGGCTTGCTTCCTGGTAGATTGCCTTCTTCTAGCCTACCCCTGATCATAGAAAAAGCCCCTAATATGGTGTCTACCCCTATGTTATAAGTATGGGGAGTCGATTACTGTAGTTTTTAACGTGGATGTTCCTAGTATGAAGTTTTATCTTTTTTCTTAGCCTACTCTGATCATAGAATCCCTAATATTTTAGTGCCTACCCCATGTATAGCTTGAGAACTCGAATGCATCCAAACCTTTCGTTTCCCGTGCGCGTTTCCCGCCCGCCTTCGTCCCGCCCGCCCGTGCGCCAAGGCGCAATATTTCAGCGTAACCGCCGCGTGCGCCCGCAGGTTCAACTACGCGTAACGCCGCGCGCACCACAGGTGCGTAAACGCCGCGGTGCTCCGCAAGACGCAACCTATTAGAGCGCGAACGATAAATATGATATCAATGTAAAATATATTATTCTTTTTTCAATATATTATGATTCATTCAGTTTTATATTTCAACAACATTTTTATTATTAAAAACTGTTAAACTAATAGAACTATAAACGCAGTAAATCAGTAAATCTGACCATAGCTCAATTGTCTAACAACAAGGGGATTAGTAAGGCTTTGTTTTTTTTATCTGCTTTTTATCTGCTTTTTTTTTTTTTCCCTTACATCATCATTTTTATTAACTTATTGTTTTTCTTTTATCAATTTTTTTTATTTTGTTGTTTTTCATACTTTTTTTATTTAATAGATTTTAAAATTGTAAAATGTAAGAAAGAAAAAAACAGGAGTGGGTCCCTGGTTAATATAAACTTTATTTTACTAAATTGTACGAAAAATTTTTTGACTTAAAAATTATTGACAGACCCTTTAAAAACAGTAAAACAGTAAACTCACACTCAGCGCTGTGTGCTTAGCAAACAAAGGGAGTTACGTATGCGGATTAAGTATGGATTAGAGGGGATTAATTCTTTTACGTCGCTTTACTGCTTTTAACTCTTTTTTCTCACTTGCTTACTTGCTTTACATCATATATTTCTATTAACATTTTTTTCTTTATTTTTTATTTTATTCCGATCGCATTATTTTTTTTTCCTAATTTATTTATTCTATACTTATTATTTTTTATTATTATTATTTTTTTTATATTATTTTTATTTTAATTTATCTTTACTATTATTTATTTTTAATATTATTATTATTATTTTATTAATCATAATTTTTTTATGATTATTTTTTTTATTTACTATTATTTATATTAATTATTATGATATTTTATATATTATTATTATTATTATATTATTATTATTATTAATTATTATATTATTCTTATTATATTATATTTTTAATTATTATTTATTATTTTTATTATTTATTATTAATAATTAATTATTTAAAATTAAAAATGATTATCGTAATTTTTTATTAAGCACTATTTGCATTGTTTTTAATATTATTTTTATTAATTTTATTATGATTTTTTATATATATATTATTAATAATTATATTAATTAATTATTCTTATTATTATTATTATATTATTATTATTATTATTATATTATTTTATTAATTAATTATTATTATTTTATTATATATTATTATTATTATTATTAATTATTATTTTATTTTATTATTAAATTATATATTATTATTATTATTATTAATACTTATTCATTTACTTCTATGCTATTATTATCCACAGGCCTCATTGAAAAAAAACTTCTGGTTCCCTGGGGTTTTCCTGAAGTGATTCCCTAACGATTTGTCCTCCTAAAATTGAAATAGTCGACATTCATTTCTCATCAGGTCTGGTTTGAGATGCAGCTCACTCTCTCTTTTAGAAATGGCTATTTTAAGAAAATTTGTTTTATTTTATATCAAATTAATTAATTTAAATCGTTGAACAAAAACAGAGAAAAATAATATAATACCGATCAAATTCGACTTTCCTTTAATTAATTTAAAACTTACAGACTACTTCATGAGCCTACCCAAGACTGCAAGAAACTATTTTCACAAGAAAAGAGTCCTATGTTTCCGTTTGATGTGCGAGGACCGATGTTTGGAAATTCTCGCGTTTAAAGACACGTGGCAGGCAGAGAGTGCGGAACAGCTACAAAACTTCGCCACACCCCCTGAGTGTCCCAAGGGTCCTTGGATATCTTTTTCTTCCCATCTGCCTTATGTCTTGGGAATCCTATTCACCTTGTTCCTCGCTTATTCTCCACAGTTTGTCGGGAAAAACAGTTCCAGGATCGTATTTGAGAAAATGCATTTTCATCGCATGCCGACTCCCATTTTTTCGAACTTTTCATACCATTTACATGTGAGATATATCTTGAGCTTCTTTTATTCCCCCAAAAAAACCGTCAATTACTTTTACTAAACGATTCCATGCATCTTGTTTATATGGCATATAGTGTAAAAATGCTTCCTTTAAACAGCATCTAATTTGGGGGACCGTTCAAATATGCCTGCATGGAGCGTTTGCCCATCACTGAATGTCGTGGCGAATTTTGCCAGTAGATACTTAAAGGTCTGCCCTTCCTTTATTCAGTCTTTGATAAAGTTTGCTCACAGGCCAAATGCTTATATGAAGGAGAGGCAGTAAAACATTTTTTGGGAGGGACTAGAGGTTAAGCTACCACCTTTTGACAGCCAATTTGGAATGTCTCTTCGGCTGGCCAATTTTTGTGTATTGCTATAAGGTGAAACTAATCACGCTAGACTTCCTTCTGCAAAAGTCCCATTTTCTGACTCTCATTCCCTCTGCACTAGAAAGAAGGCAGCACAAACTTCAAACCTTACAAAGTGGGGTAGAAGGTTGCTAAAAAAGTCAGCTGAAGACAGCACTGTCAGGTCCATTTACGCTACCGGTAATAAGTTATGCTATAGTACGGTACTCAAAATAATAAGGATGTGCATGCTTACACCACATTCGCTATATTATAGTGGGACTCCCGATTCGAATCAGTAAACATCTGATTAATCTCTTAGATAGGTGAATTTTCATCTATGATAAATAATGGAGGCCTCGTTGAAATTCTAACTTGAATTAGTCAATCGTTTGAGTTAGGATAAGATGAATAGAAAGGACCTTAGGTTGCTTGCCACATAGCTTGGTATTAGTTAGATAGTTCGATAGGAAAGATGCTAGTATATTAACACTAGGGGGAATGCTCCTGACGACGGTTTAGAGGTAAAGCCCTTAGCTTGGATATTGGTCTGTTATAACGACAATTGCTTAGGATCAAGGTTTGTAAGGTTTGTCTAATGAGTGTTCCTTCAGATAGATTATGATTGTATTGGGATTGATAAGTTCGGTTAATTCAGTATTTGTTAGTGAGTATGTTTTTTACGGGGTATACAGACACCTTTGAAGCCGATATGATCTCAGAGATTTGTAAAAGTGTAGGTCGTAAGTACGGAACATTTGCTGTTTAAATATTGTTAGTTAACATAAATAAAAAATAGTATGTATATATAGTGTATAACCATGTTAAGAGAAGTGGAAAGATGTGTGTGCTGAGAAGTGGAAGTGTGTATACTACATGTTACGTGTTTATCATGTTTATTGAGGTGCAACAAATTCAAATTTAAGTAAATTTTATATGAAACACAAATCATTAATAAAAATTTTCCGACATTGTTTGACTATGACATTTCTACAAAACAGTCATTTTGTTGTTTATCCCATGTGAGTTCTTATGAGTTATGAATACATAAAATGAGTCTTGCTAGGATAACATGCGACTATTCAGAGCCGGTACATATCATATTCGATCACCGAGAAAAACGTCGCTGGTCGAAGGGGTGATGTATGTAGGACAATAAATACTGCCTTTAGGCAAATAAAAAAACAATTTAATAAAAATGTTTACATTATTTTAGTGATTCATTACCTTTTGTTTAAAGTCTAAATAATATTTAAGTTTAATGAACAAAATTTTATTTAAACATTTAAACTTGCTGAGAAAAAAAATTTCTTATATATATTCAATAAATAAAAATAATAGAATTATTAATATTGATATATGGAAAGAAACTATATTAAAATTTAAATGTTCAGGGATTAAAGGAAAACTAAAGTTTATACTTCGTTTCCTGAAAATAAAAGAAATGCAAGTTTCAATATTATCACTGAAGTATATGATACACTAGGATTCGATAAATAGTCATACATGTTGTCTGTCTGTTATGCTGTTTCTATGGATATGGTATTTCAGGTTATGCTTAGGTGGGAAGTTCCAAAGGTTTAGAAAGTGGTACTCAAAACTTTTTTCATTTGTAAGAGTCATTAACTTAGACATCTGGGACGATATAGGCTCAATGTTGATACATCTGTACTTGTGATCAGGTTCAGAGTGGTTAAGTTGTTTAGGTCTAAATCACGTAGGTTGTTAGAAAGTTGTTTTTGTACATACTTACATATGCTAGCTCGCCGGCATCACTATAACCGGAGATGCATACACTATCAGATATAGGACGCCTCTCGGGAGATTCTAGTCTTCTATTAGTTGCGGAATAAATGATCTTAAGATGTACTGTAACATTGAGCTAGGTTGAGAACTTGATACGTGTCCAGCGATTAATTCATAGTTCGAAAGCCTGCTTTGAGTAGAACTTTGATAGTGGTTAGGACACTTGCTATTTATTCATCTCATGGTCATATCTGATCTTAATCCTAGTCTATCTATCTACTCTGCAATCTGATCTTAGTTCTATCTATCTAGTCATCATATCCTAAATGATAATAATGAATACAATGGTACACTAATAATAAAATGATAATATTAATATGATTAATAATGAAAATATATAATATACTAATAATAATATATAATGATAATTAATAAGCACCGACTTAGATACCCAATAACAAAATATGTGCTCAAGATGGTAGATCGCTATAGCTATAGCATAATTACGATCATACATATGCAATGAGACTTTTTAAAATTCGAACTTCAAAGTGAAGTCGCGATAGTTTATCTCGTTTACGTTGAGACTTCTCCAGAGTGTATGGTCATTCCGATTATTATGTTTATTATTATTATTTATTATTATATTCTATTTTTATTATTATTTTCAGTTATTATGATTAACTAATATTCCTTAAACATGTATTCTATATATCATCATGTAGAGTCTTCCTTTGCTTACTTAACTGACTTAATGTATTATCCTGGCAGCCCTTCTGCTCATATCTAATTTTTGCAATATTATTCGACTAGTATATATTGTTCGTCAACTGTACGCCTGAGAGCAATTGATAACGTCGACATCGGCATAAGTATATGTTCGACGCTCTCAAACGAAAACTTTATAAATATATATTAAAATATTATATTCCCCCATATTTAAGCATCTCACTCTCGCTCCCCCCCCCTCCTGTCTCACTCCTCTGTTATAACTAAGAATGTGTTTAAAGACAGACATTTACCATAATATCCTCTCCACTTCAAATCATACTTTAAGGAATTTTTTAGCCTCAGAACTAGTGGTTTCCAACTATGAATATGCTATCATATTATACCCTGATTATGTATATAGGATCTATATATATACATGATTAAATATATATATATCTTATATATTATTACTATCGACTCGATAGTATATAATACTTACGATATTATATACAAGTAGAGAATAGGGCATCCGAATTCGTTTTATATTCTATTACTAGAATTCGACTCGCTAGACTGGATCGATGTGTATGATGGGTCGTATGTAGTATGGTGATTGTATGATTCACATGTGCGTATCGGCGTGTGTGTTGGTTGCCGTTCTGGATTTAGTAGCTAACCCAGTGTGCTGGCCTTGTCACTCTTCGGGACTACTGTGTAAACTATGCTGACTGTGCAGTTCTGTGCTTGCCATGTGCGTGTGCGTGTTGAGCGTTGTAGTAGTGTATTGAGTAGTTCGTGTGTGTGTGTGTGTGTGTGTGTGGTGTAAGTTAGAGTATGTGTGAATCAGATGATTGTGTCGTGTGTGTAGTGTGATGGTCCAATCATAGGAATGTTTAAATTTATTTTTTTTCTTTTCTTGTCTCGCTCCTGAATGACGTGCGAGTACGCGCAAAACTGTGTCGATTGAAATCATGTGCGTATTGGCAGTTGTGAATTGCAGATGCATAAAAAAATATAAAGTACATTATCTTATTGTTGTAGTTTTTAATTTAATAAGTAGCTTTTGGATATTAAAAACATAGCATAAGTTTTAATTTTCTGATTTTCATACTAAGATTAAATATATGGACATTGATTTAAAAGAACATTTATCAGGTAAGAAAACTAGACTTTGCTTTGTATTTTACTATATAAATGAAAGTTTTAGACGTAAGAACATGTTGCGGAAGTATTCTGAGTGGCTGTCGAAAGTATCACGTCTAATCAAAGAAGTCTCCACCAATTCGAGGTATTGTATAAAGCAATTGTCAAATGCACATCAGGGCACGTAAAAATATTCGTGTACATTTCATAGCGACTTGTGGCCACTGGACTTGATTGTGTCTATCGCTAGCTTTAACCCTAAAGTAAACCTTATTCTTATCGAATATTACTTCCAAAGCTTAGTGACCTTACATATCAAGGATTCAGACACTTCCTCTATTACTAGCAACATATTAACTCTCTTCACTGTCCATAAACTCAAGTTCCCTTCCTAGAATATTCTACTAAAGTGCTGTATTGATCATTAAACAGCTCAGTCGTCTACCTCATAGTAAATTCTCTCGCATGTAAATGCTGTAACTCGATCTATATTATTCTTTCCTAGTAAATACATGATTCTCTTTCATTGTGCACTTCGCGTATCTTAATTCAGGCCTGAAGGAAGGCAGTGAGTTCCCTGCATTTGCTTACCACGTTTTCCGACGCTGTCGCCCCATCGCTCTATATCGTTCACTCTAAATCATTCACTCTCTCCCTCCGATCTTTCATCAGCTCTTCCTCGCTTGTCTGCTATATCGCATTATAGGGAAACTACAATATGCCGGCTCTGCAACTCTTGTCCTCTATGCCCGCGTAATTATTCCACGGGTTTCTCGCATTCATCGACATAATTTACTCCTTCCTTACTGGCTAACTCAGAGTTTCTCCGACTAAAACTGACCGATATATTTTCCACGCACTTAGGTGTAACCAAGATCCTCTATAATCCTAGAAAATCTCTCCTTTTATAGAGTGTGGGCAATGCTCAAGCCTTCACGTCTCAACGATTGTCCGTTTCCGTTTATATTCGTCCTTACTCACTTGTAGTCGTATTTCCAGTTCTACTTAACTAACTCGCAACGATTGGCCACATAAAATTCATCACCACATGTCAATGCCATTGCCCTCTCCAGCCTCTCACGCTCTTGAGACTAATAATAAATTCCTTCATCATGTACCACGCCATCATCTGAGTCTTCTCCATTACGTTCTGCCAGGAGCACTTCGCTACTATCTCGTGTGATCACCCGCCATTCATACACGATCCTGGTACGTGCTAATCTCCTAAATTCCCTATAATCTTATAGGCAACTTCATTCCTTCTCATTAGTTTGATAATGCCGTTAAAAGAGTCTCCGTCTTCGAATGTAGCAAAGTAAGTATCCTCACTCGTGCTTACTCAGTTCCTTTCGCCTATGAGAGCATACTTGCTCCGTCCACTGTGATAACTATACAATAAAATTTGCTTTACAACGACTTGATAGTGCTTCCACTATGGGGCATGGGTGTTCTATAAGTTACTATCTTTTGTTGTTTACTTTAAGATAGAGTACCACATCATAACGCCCAGTGCCTATTCTACGGAGGGAAAGGAAATTGCTCTAGAGGCACTAAAATGTTCTACTCTCTCTATTACTCCCAAGTACATAAGGCAGTCTCCCGCACCCTTATGGGCCCATCCCAGCACCTCCGTTCTCGCGCACTTTACCGATTTCGCCGCGCCACGCTAAATTCATCGACGAATCATTCCTGTGTAATTATGATGTAGTGCGTTTTCACACGGTGGATCATAAACTTAACTACTAAAATAGCATACAATTTTCATCAAGCTATTATCTCTTAAAGCGTCATTGGATGAGCTGTAGCGGCAAGCGTGAGAAGTTATGCTCTGGCCTTCACTATCGACGAGTCGGCTATATGCCTAACGGGACACTCTCAGGACGTCCGTGACACACAGTACTTACGTGAAACCGGAGACCATAATAAAAGAAATAATTTAAATTTTAAATAATTTACGACCATAATATTATTTTTACATTTTAGATTTAATTTTGTATTACTATTATTATTATTATATATATTTAATTCATTAATTTTAATATTATTCTTTATCATAATTATTTATATATTATTCATATACTGGAGATAATGTATATAGCTAAAATATCTTTATGTGCGAAATTTAGTTTAAAATTTTAAATAGAAATTTACAATATTCATAAAATTTCATTTAAATTTCCACTGACAAGGAAAGAACGATTTGAAACAACGTTATCGGACGTTCCATATTTATTTAAAATGAACCTAAGTAAAACATATACAGATAATGTATCTAAAATTGAAGATGCTATATCATTTAAGATCATACTCAATATAATACTTACAAACATGTAAGTGTTTTTTTTTAAGAATCGTTGAAATAAGGCGGAAGTCGCAAATCTTAACTGATGATAAAGAAGATACTGAAGACAAAAATAAACCTGATAACAAGCCTCGCAAACTCATTGCCATATTTCATTATACTGATACACCTATAGATTACTATACAAGTCCTATATATATACGTATTAAGAATAATATTAGTATAATATATAATTATATATTATATTAATAGTACTAATATTATCTTATAACATATATATATATATATATATAATATATATATTATTGATAATTATAATATACAATATATATACTATATATAAGTCATTCATTTTTATTTATAATTATGTAATAATATACTATAGTTATACTAACGTTAGTTTCATTAATTAATTATATACTATTATATATAATATAGTATATAATAGTTTTTATACAATATATGTTATTCTATATATAATTATATAATCATCACGACTGCCCTCGTATTCGCCAAATGAATTATGTGCGCGTGGTAGACAGTACACACAGCACACGGAAACAAAAAAAGCATCGACATATGGAATCGTCAAGTCGTACAAAAGTGTTTTATATATCTTCAAATAGTAAAATCTTATATATTGAAATATATATAATTTATACTATCTAAGATAGATATATGAAATTATATAGATCCCTATATATAGTCCAACTATGTTCACCGCGTAGTCTTATATATATATATATATATAACTCATATCTTATATATATATAATAAATACTCATATATATATATATTATATATAGAATACATTATATTTTTCATATAACTTTATACGATATATGCTATATATGTTATATTAATACTATAACTACAGTAAATGAAATACAGCATATTAGATATATACATATAATATATTATATTATTATATTATGACAACCTATATCATATAGTATCTAGTGATCATTACATTACAGGATTCACCCTAATATAGTAGATACTCCCTACTCGTATGCCTATTATTCTAGTCAACTAAATGCTATATTTATATATATTATTTAATATACTATAATAACTATATACTATTTTATTCTATCTCGAATATAGAATAGTATAAGTTAACTCATTAGTACTAACCCTATATTGGATAAAGGTGACCCTGAAGCCGTCAAGGGGCACGGGACCGGGGCTGCTCTAATTTAGCCGCCCTGGCGGGGCCCGATGGAGTTAGCCTACAAGTTCTTGACGACAAAAGTGTAAGTTCAAGACACATGAAGTCTAAAAACATCGTAAGAGTGAAAAGAAATTAAATCAGAAATATATCAATTATTAATTAATTTTTATAATTAGATCCGTGAAGAACACATTTAATTAATTCAATTAAATAAATATTTTGCGAAGAAAATTTTTAGAGAATATTGATGTTGCTTAGAAGATATGTATGTCTAAAAATATTATACTACGGTATAACCTTCTCTACTACATATATAGTATATTAACTTATAGTCACATAATCCTTATATAATATATCATATAGTATATTATATAATATTATATAAATTGTATATAGATTATATGTATATGAATAATAATATTATTAAAATATAATATATAATGATTACTATTATTAAATTATAAATGAAGATATTGATATATATATATAAAGTTCTAGCTAATATTATTATATAATAATATTATAAGTCAATTAAATTTAAATCATATGTGAAAGGATTTCGGAAAACTAATTTGACTCTTTTCTTGCCTACCATAGATCTAATTTGCATTATATTAAACATCGTAAATAATTAAGCTTACTATTAAAGTATTTTTATTGTTGTGCCAAATGTGTCCTATTTCCTTATTCCGGAATTCAGTTTGATCTTGATTTACCAATTCGCGAATATTTTATGTACGTAAAAAACTCTCGGAAAAAATTAGTGAAATTTGGCACATCGCTACACATCCTTATATTTTGATAAGTTCATACGTACCATACATACTTAATATACCAAAAATCAAAATGATTTACTATTATCTAGCTATGTTTTAATATATTTGATCATCAATTCTATTCTTAACGAAAGGTAAGTAAGTGGAATATATAAAATACTACTTTTTTAGTTTTTGTTTCATTGTAACCGTCTATGCTACGTCCTGTGTTGTAAAATTACCGTATAGTTATACCCGGTTTATCGCATGATTTCTTGGTCCGCGGTTGTGATTCCGACTAAAATGGCCGGGGTGCCTGGGGGCGGGCCACGGCTGAAGAGCGCCGGGGACACCTGGTCAAGCGTTTTAAGTCCTCCCTCTATAAGTTAATCGTTACATATATTAATTCATTACTCTGTTATAATAGTAAACAAGGAAATATATGATAAAAAAATATATATTACTCAACTAGTCTTATTTATTTTAATATAGTATAGTAAATGATCAATACCCTATATATTATTATAGAAACGCCATAATATTTATGTAGATGTGATTTCATTATAGTCACTTTGCCAATCGAGCACTAATAGTTGTTAATCTTCGACGTTCAATCTCGAGTAAACAGTTCTTTGACCCTTCCAGCGAGACAGAGGAGGCAAAATACGCAACCAAATGTTATATAAATACGAGCACTATCTAACTACGCATAAATCAATTATAATATTTAAAAAAAAATCAATAAAGGATAGATAAAGACATACCTGGAACGAATGCTCATTCTCTCGACATTATAGTCAATGCTAAAAGAAACTGCATTGTACTGCCGCTTACTATACATAGTATAACATTCAACTTATTACCGAACCTATAGTATCATAAATCTTTATAGCTATCATATATCATAAACTAGTATAAATAATATACTCGTCGAACCCTAGCTCGCACGAACTGCGTGAGCACTCAAACATGCACTTATATGCAATTAGTACTACGTCATCTTACTATACCAACAGATATCCGGGCCAGAATCTGAAATCTATTACTTACAGTAAATCTATATACCGCCGTATCAATATCTATTATATAAATTATCACTATCTCCAATCGTATCATATCATATACATGTGTTGAATCCTTTTCTAGTATTATCTTTTTATATTTTACTTAGTGACTACGTATAAATTTTAAATAATATATATATCATTATTACTAATTATTATTATTATTATTACTACATTATATATATATATCATGCTCATAATTATTACTTATACTATATAAATAACTATTTGTATTATATAATTAATATATATTAATTAATATCATATATATATAATAACTATTACTAAATATTAGATATACTAATGAATAATCACATACTATACTTTGTAATTTCTTAGCTTTATCGTTTTGAAAACTTTTTTTGATACAGCTATTATCTGTGCGGGAGATTATATTCTACTTTCTCTCAATAACTACCTCTTCAAATCCACAAACTTTTTGTCCACTATCGTCATGCATACGTAATAGAACCGAATCATCTTCTTGCACTACCGGTCACTCTGCTCCCTCCTATCACACACAAACACGACCTAAAGCTTCTTGCACAAACGCCTTCTCGGCATCACATCGCGCCGATTAAATCCACCCGTATGTCATGCCTCTCCTCTGTATCACCACCTCTCAACAATTTCGTCGCATCTATCAGCTATTAATACGCCTTTAGTTTACCGGACTGCCGACATTGGCTGGTGGCGTCAGCTAGTCCTCGTGAACAGAAGAGGGGAATATAAATATTAGGGAAGAAAGGCAAGATTAGATGCCATGCGTCTCTCACATTTCACCCGTTGCTGTGACCTACTTATCGTGGGCGGGAGGGGGTTAAACTCCCTATCCCATTTTGGAGATTGATGAGCAGTTACGTTATCACTTTTCATTTAGGTTGATCTTCTGGCCCTTTCTACCCCTATCTTCGTCAAGCGATCGGATCGGTGGCTCCATGTTCCATTTGAAGCAGAGACTGAAAAACCTATCGTCACATGACTCTTTCCTGAATGCGTTATCGTGTCCCGAGAGTGAGGGGAAACAAGCTTTACGTTCCGCTGAGGTCGGTTACTTAGACCTAGCTGTTTGTGTTCCTCAGGACTAGGGTCTTGCCGCGGCACTCAACCGTAACAATGTCTATGCGCTACGCTGCCGTCTACACAGCGACCGACTACCCCGCCAAGCTGCTCCGTCTAGCATCTGAGAAACTTCCTCACCAGCTTAACTCCACACTCTTCAATCTGTGATACCGAAGTATACCCGATTCCTCTGCAATTAATATGGTGAGTGGCATCACAGCACCACGCATATTCATCCAACCGTCAGGTATACGTAACCCCATATACCCTTTCACCTCATTCACCCATCAAGTTAGATGATTCGTCTAAACTCTATTATCTGTTTATATAACTCTACCCCATATTGGTGCTCTACTTTGCACTGTGTTCAACTCGACACTCATAATACCTCCGTCACCTCCACCTCCGCTATTAATGAATTCTTGCATGCGTCCTTAGCTGAAACTCACTCTTACTATCACTGCATTCTAATAGGGATTTGGCCACGCCTTTCTCCCTCCACTTATTTTCCTCTCAGCAGCACTAATGGCCAGCACAGTCACCTTGCCCGTGGGCCTTACCCTAATGACCTCCACGATTTACCCATAACAATCTCACTAATATCCTTACTTATCTCCATGACGGTATAATCATTGCGGCTCGAGCATAATTTTTCATACAAAATGCATACGCTCTCTTCATACTGCTGTAACACTTCCTTAAATAACATCTTCACTCCTCTATAACTTACAACATTACCGGTCTCTTTTATACCCTCTTCACGCATAAATCTACTTGCGTACACATCCTTCAATCTGTCTGTGATCACACGTCTAAGTCTCATTACCATACATCACGCTTTTCATCCCAATTTTCTTCGTATTAAGAGAATACCAGGTTTCAATTCTCACAGGGTTCATCGTATTCAATTATTAAGAGACAATAGCCGTTTATAATACAATTAACAGGTGCACTGAAGGAACTTCATTATAACTTCCAATAGGAAAATTTGTTAGCTATAAAAGCCTATTATTTTTTTGCCACATATTATTACACAGAATAGATAGATAAGTTTAATAGCAAACTACTATAATATAATGATAGATACAATTTAAGACTCTGTATCTCATTGTACGTACCTATACACGAAGTAATAACTTACGATACTCGCACTTGCGTCACTCTCATCAACATTCTTCTCCGACTTACACGTGATGACGACATATGCCGTACTCCTAAATACGAATCACATCTACGGATACTGAGACGACTCATCAGTACTCGTACACAGGCGGCTTATAATATGTGGACTTCCGACGTTATATGTCCAAGTTAACACTCACACCTCAAGAGGATGATAAAGCATATGCCAGTATACTCTAGGATAATAGCAGCGATAACGAGCTTTCACTAGAATAATATCCTTAGTATATATAATAATATTTCAATACACCGTACTCTAATCAATCTATTAGACAGATTTACGAGATACAATATAGAGCGGAAATTCAGATCACAAATTATCGAGTTATATAAAACTTAGATCTATTATTAACGACTTATAAATTCACTAAATATTTCAATAACCTACAATTCAGACAATCAACATATTACGAGCACATAAGGATTATAATACTACTGGCTGATATACGGATACATCTCACCAATTGATAACTATAGTAGCTCGCTTTACTTCACACTGCGCATAAGAAATAGCCATTGCAATATTGCCAAATATGATCACCTTTAAGACTACTATCATATGACCTCGCACTAACATCTCCGCCTGAATACCTACCATCTATACAATCACAATCTATCGAATTATATTCAAAATACTAACGTTTAAGACATTATGCCGCGGCATACATACTATGATTAAGTAAAGCTAATTGCGGTCATGCTACTTCTGCTCCATCCTTAGTAGCCATGCATAAGCCACTCAATATCTAGAGAGACAAGATCCATGCCTCTCAATCGGTGCGATGTTACTTGTGTAACTGCCACACTTATTCATCTCTACCGAATTAAACGGCCACTCGCACCTCAACGACCCCCTAACCGAACCTTCAGTATTACCCTTCTATAACCAAAGCGCACTTCCTACCACACCGATCATATTATATGACCGGGTCCACCAATTCCTATTACATAAAGGTGGATTTATTACCATTATTAAGTTTCATCTAGGTTTTATACTCTATCTATAGTAAACTCTATTATCTACTACTACCGTGTCCCTGTATAGCATAGTATGACATCTACTGTATACCGGTCGTTATAGCTGAAATCAATGCCCTGTGTATTCATCTCGCAGCACATTATAGTAATATGGCGTCTACGATTGAATATCTATTTTAGGTGCAGGCTAATTTGACTAGATCTCTACTCTTGTCGGAAGCTTCCACTAATCATTCGTATCAATGCCCCATCCATCCTCTCTTTCTACTATTCGACCCGTAATATCTAGCTCTGTGATCTCGATACTATGCAGCGAGCCCTCTATATCTAAATTCTGCTCTACGTATGATGTCATTAGCTCCCGTCGCGGTGAGGTCAGACACCCTATCTCTCCTAATCGTCCTATTCCGCACTTCCTTGCCCAATTGATCTCAAAACTGACTGATCATGTAACGCCGTTGTGTATTCGGCTTCCGCCGACTCATCCCGACACTGTCCCTCGGCGATTCTTCGCTACAGAAAACACTGGTGAATTCATCCTTGAGATACGTCTGTTCAAGCATAAGCTCGCGCACTAGTGACCATGTATCGCCCTCCTCCGAGCTGCTCTTAACTGCCCGCTAAGATCGACACACTATACGGTACCTATACACATACCAGTACATGAGACAGCTTATATCACGCTACCTTGAATCTTGTCAGATAACACATTCACATGTTCACGCTTCAGCGTTAAGCGAAGTTAGCCCGGTATCAGTCACTACATTCGTTCCGCGCCCTTTATACAGACTCACATACTCAACCTCTAAACGGATGACATTGCGATGGCCGTCCACCACATACTGCGAATCTATTTCTAGTATTACCTCCGTCCACAACTGATTCAACCATCCCTACGCCTAGTACCCTTACCCTCGTCGACCTTCGCAGTAAATAACATAAATTCCCAGCTTAAGCGGTACTTATATACTTAATTCATAGATATATACATTGGAACAAAAACTTTGCCCCTACCTTTTTCTTCTATTCATTATAATAATCAATATAATAATCATAAATTAATACTATTGTTATTTTATTATTTATCATCCTCATAATATGTATATCTATCTTATATTCTGTACGGATCCTGCTTAGCTTATAAGCCGCTATGCCTACATGCTTAAGACCTATTTATAGTCAGAATCACACAGTCATGTTTTCAGTCTGATCAAATTACCTCATTGAACAGAGACGTAATCAGCTCATCCTAGTATTTTCTGTATTAGCTAATGCCTGAGGTTTGTTTGACAAAATAGCATGATCAAAACTACTAGTCTATCACTAGATAACACGATGAGTATATACTGCATATTAGCTAATGCCAACCGCCTAACACTGAACTTTTATCCAACACAGTATCCAGCAGCGAATCTTTGCTTTGTAAAGTAGAATACAAAATGTGGTGCTTACAAAGATGATCGTGTTCAAACGAAATTGGGTAATTATTGTTACACTAAATTGCTGCTCTCCTAAATCCTAGCCTTCCGAGATACCTTCAGGACCACGTTGCACCCGATAGAGTTTATCCCATTCTGCAGTAATAGATACTAATTAAATGCCACAGTAATCAGATTAATAATTATCATATAATCAATTAAGTTAAAAGTATCAGGAATAGTCAATAGAGAAGTGAATAGATTAGTGGACTGGTACCTTTATGCTACAGTATCTAGATCCGTCCAGTTCATCTGGGATGTACCAGCCCGGAATATCATTCTTCATTCTATATTGAATTATTAGCGCTACAGTTATATATATATATACGTATTAATAACGATATCACCTCTGATAGCTATTACTTATATATATGATATTAATTAACTGACTTATTACCATTATGTTACTGCAAAGTATTATAATACTCAGATTATTTCAACTATATCAGTACATGATGATATACATGCAAGTGTGTCCTTAAGAGCTTTGGATCAGCTTAATAAAGATATTATTAATTTAGATAAACTTATGGTGATAAAATACTAAGTCCTTGTTGCTAGATTTTTAAACATAAGCCGCTCACTGCAGAGTCTTGACATTTTCCTAAGAACTTTCTCTACGTGAGATATTAGTGGTAAAAGAGAACAAGATATATACAAACTCTGTACCCTTATTTTTCCCGCTAGTTTTCCGGAAGGCATAGCAAAATACTTCCGACTTGATCTAAAGGAGGAACAAATGATCCTTACTTGTTAGGAGCACACAAGCGATCAGTCAATAATTAGATAGAAGGGAGGAAAATACATCTAATGAACGTGAGCTGTGGTATGTATTACTTATACATATATATCTTTTCTCCGACTCATTAATAAATAATATCTTTTTATGTTCTTTAATAATTATGTTGATAAATACTATTAATTTATTTTTATCATAATCTAGATATATAATTCTATAATGCTATTCTCCAGAGAGCTTAATCAATCATTATTCATTTACTGTAATTTCTATTGCCCAAAATATGCCTTCCTAATACTGCAATAATAGCCTTACTCAGCTATATATAATAGTATTAATATATATATCGATATACCCCTAAATACTCCTAGTTTCCACGAGATACACTCCATCAAGTCCACGCACTCCATAAAAATATTACTATAATCTTGTTAGACGCGCTCCTCAGATCTTCATGACACCCAAATGGAGCGAGTAAGCAATGGCGGGAAGTTTTATGAATATCATATCTACTCCCATAGCAGATTTGTCACAATATCTCATCATAGCCTACGTATAATTATATATATATCATTATTAACTATAACGCTATATATTATATTATATTAAACTATATAATATATAATAAATATTATATAATAATAATATCATATACTTGTATATATATATAGTAGTTATATATATTATACATAACTAGCTAGTAGGCTACCTTAAATTTCAGATAGAGGCAGGCATAATCGAGCGATCCTTAAGCGAATTGGCTTAACTATAGGACAAGAATTAGTTTATTAGATGTATTGGTACGGGAAACCAGATTGATATGCTTATTCTTAAATCATTCGTGTGATAAAGAGTGCGGTCGCATGGACTCGAACTGGATCAAAGATTGGTAAGGAGTAAGGCTGTCATTAAAGGTGGTGCATTGATGAGATGTAGTGGTCATTAAAACCTTTACATTGAAACAATGCATTCGAGAAAATAAAGTATTTATTTTAAATCACATTTGAATTTGGATTTGACTTCTTTAGAACTAGGCGATGATAGAATAACTATGGGCAAGCTCTAATTGCAGAGTGTTAGTATATATGTCCTGGTGGTAGGCTGTACTGAATAGAAATCACTAAAGGGTATTATATTGGGGCCTAAGCTGACCAAAATGGAAGAGAGCATGGTGTAAATTAATATTACACAGATAGAATTAATTCTTATCTTACCGACGCCCCTGAGACACGAACACCAACAGTCCTCACCAGTTGTTAATGCATGATCAGTATTAGGCTACATTTGATTAAATATAGAATAATATCATAATACTGAATATAATAATCCATCGATATTACTTTCTAAATCATATATATTAATTATACTATATTATGTATGCATATTCAGAAATGATATACTTATTAGATAAACCTTCTTAGTATATTATGTATATATACTATTCATATTATTCACAAATTACATTTTAATGATAGATAATTTTATTAATACTATTTTTATTATTTATTCATATTTATATACTTTATATATGATTAATATTAAAATATTTCAATAATTTTTGCAAACTCACCAAAACGGATCATCACTCTTAAACTAGTGTCTAAATCTTTGATGATATTTATGCTATTTTATCATAAGTTACATCCCCGAACAGATACAGATTAACAAACCGGCGGCGAATTGAATTGACATATCACCTTTATATCCTGTCCGTAGACTCAAATTTGATTTATGTTATTTCTAACATTATTCATGCTATTATGGATGGGCCTATGCGCTTTCGATCAGCTACATTCTTTAACTGCAAAATTGTTCATTCCTTAGAATTTTCTTGCCATAAATATCTCGTACTAACAATGCGTGATGAACAACCCAGATAATGTCTTATGCACTATTTTACTTATTATTCATTATGTACAGGTTATCCACTTTAAGCAATGTTAATTAATAATTCGAAAATTAAGTCACATTTCAAAGACAATTTTAAAACTAACGATTAATACTGATGCACTCTACAAGGAAGCAAATTATCATAATTCGTTTCCGTTAGATATTCTCTTAAAATTACACCAGACTCCAAAAACACCTGTGTCTCGCTTCTTGCCATCACTATGTAACTGCACTTACTTTTAAAGCTTCTGCAAGCTTTATCAGTGTTTTCGCCGTGAATTTCATGCGCGGCGCACTCTGTATTTACCACCTTAGACTTATAAGACAGCAAGGCGGGATGAGTTACGCAAACATAGTTTTGAGTCAGTAAAAATTATTATTCACGTTGGATGACTCGGAGAAGGCAATTAAATATAGACTTTAAATTATTGTTAATGAACAAGATTTAGTAGTAAGAATAATTATCCTTCTTTATTCTCAAATCACCAGTCTATTCTACTGACAATCAAAGCTTCTCTTTCGATTATCTTTTCTAGGTGTAATGTTTAAAAGCATCGCGGGCATGCTAAAGCCAGAATGAGGATCTCACACCACTATATCTATATATATCTATATATATAAACTACTTATATAACTATATACTATATGATAATATATATATAATACTAGTTATATATCATCGAGTGGCGCTTTTTTGGGGCACGGCGCCAGCCTTGTAGGCCGCAGCGGTGGCAACGCTGCGCCGCCATCACTTGCCTTTGTCAAGGCCCCCAAGAGTATTTAAAAAACCAGCCGCGCGCCCTGAATTTTAGGTGAGGACCAGTAAATAATTTTAGATTAAAGTTATACGTATGTTTAATCATACGCAATATAATCAGTTATAATATATATTATATATCATACATTAGATATATATACATACTTACGATATATATATATATAATGATTTTCGTTCGCAGGGGCTATGATTTTAAGGATGCATGGCCATCAATTTCTCACTCTGCGTTCCTTTTTGGTGACGTAATCCATCAGCAGTGCGCACATTGTCATAACTCTCGGAGTCAACACAAAAACTAGTTCCTTATGCTCAAGCCCTTAGGCAAGCTCTTGACGCGAATGTTGCCTCCAGCATGACGACCCATGACACTTTAGTAACCACACGCCGCCACGACATCAATTGCAGGTTCATATGGTTTTTTTTATAAATAAATCCCCTGCTCGACATCATATCTCATATAATTGAACTCTGTAATTCCCCACTTCTGTCGCCATCCAATATGCTTACCCTCAATATTTACAATTGCCAAGGAACGACAGCAATAATATTAATTTAATTCACTCTTCCACCGGACTCTAATACACATTCATATTATAAATAAAGTACGATCAATTCTCAGTATATTCTATGCTAAATTGATACATGCTTCTAATAACGACTTATTTAGATTCATAAATTCCCATTTACCCTATAAGTATTGAAACAGGACATCAAAAAAAGCGTTGTTAGTACAACAAAGTATTTGTCTGAAATGTAAAGACCAAGATCTTGAGTAAAGATATCCAGTTCATATTTTCATGTCGGTGCATTAGAATATATAAAGATTGCTGTGTTGAAGATGCTATTTAGGATTAGATAATACCGCTTTTCATAGTATCTTTCATTGACGATTAGCATAGTTTTTGAATGGACAAAAACGTTCAAATTGAGCATACGGAATATTAGGGGAACTTCGGTATTCGTTTATAATTTCATGTTTTAAACATACTCTAAATATCTCTTTCTCGAGTATTTTAAGCCCCCTAGTGTGAAATATTCAACCAATGTTAGAAAATGCTGCAATAACACGCTTATGATTTACTATATCAAATCTATTCATCCTTTGCATTGTCGCTAGTTATATATTAATATTATATTATATACCTATTATTATATAGTATATATATAATATAGAATTAACTATATTATATAATAGACAGCGCGCTCCAGGCTAAACTCGAAATACCTGAGTCCCCCGGCCGCCGGTTACTCAGGTCACATCCAGCGCGCTCGCCGGAAGGCGACCACGTCAAGGTAGCTTGTTCCCCCACAATATGCGACGATCAGCCTCGACCGTCCACCGTCATGCCGGTTCGCTCCTCCCCTATTTGAGCAGGGTCTCCCTCGCCACACCCAGGCCCATGCACTGAAGGAATCCGACACCTCACCGACAACGGCGTTGGATGCTCCCCATCCCACCGACGTTGCCCTCCGGGGCCTCGCCCCCGTGTCTTTGAAGCTCCACGACAGAATAAACCTCAGCGACTCTCCCAGGGCCGGACGATACTGGCACTAGATCGGCGTTACTAGCCTTACATGATCAACTTATGCCCGAACTTACCACCATCTTTTGAACTCCTGAACACACGGCGATAACGAACCTAAAAGCACCACGCTCTCCGGAGATTACCGGTAATATAATTCTATACCGTCACATAGTAATAGAGTACTCATGATTAGTCAAGTATATATTTATAACTAATATCGAATAGCCTATGCGGGCATCGAAAAAAGAATACAGACAAATTCTGGCTGGCCAAGAAAAGAGAAATGAATAAAATTCGATATTACTTTCTATACACAATAATTGGCAGTACATAGGCTATACCAATATTCATATAGTATTTACTACTGTAATGATATAATATTAACTCACTACTATACAATTAGATATATATCATATATATATATATTATATAATATATATATATATATATTAATTCAGTACACAACAGTATATTAGTATACTATATTATATATAATATAGTATCAATATAACAGGTACACTTTCATGCAATTTTTTCGCTCTTGTGTTGTGGTTTGTGCAGTTGTTAAACATGATTATGAACACCTCAAATGATCTATCCACGACTCAGAATCAATTTTACAGGGAACTCAAGCTAAATTATTTATTTATCTATTTTCATTAATTCGCATTATTATTATTACTGTCATTATTATGACTACTTATTATATTTATTATTACTTTAATATTTTCATTAACTAGTATTCATTATAATCCGAATTGTAAACAAAGGTAGTTGTACAGCTAGTATAAACGTTCGTGGTAATTAATGACCCAAGCCGCCTCAAGTCAGTTCATCCTCCCGTTAGATTAGAAAAAAAATTCGAACCCAACAGCCAACAACCGCTATCGCCGCGGAATAATCTCCAGCTTCTTGGTGAATCAGTCAACATCGAAAAATTGAAAGTTTTAACAACGTTACTGCTGAGATCGCCAGGATCTCATTGTCTTAAAACTGCAAGGGCTCTACTTCTCATAGACATACCAGTAATAACGTTCAGTCACCTACCACCATATCATCTCCAGATAGATTCGTCGGGATCTTATAACCGAATCTTAATCCCCGTTTTGCCGGAAAAGCTTTCAGAACTTTGCATCTACTTAAATTTTAGCTACAATGAGTCTCATTTCTTTTACCTTTTACTATAGTCTACTTTTAGCATCTTTTACCAACATCAAAAAGGCACAATCCACAGACGCTTAGTTATTTATATAATTATATATATATTATATAATATTATTACTATATATCATACTATATATATATCTTACTATATCATTATATGATAGTAAAGTATATGATAAATTAATACAAAACCATATTAAAACATAATATACTTATTAATATTATATATATATATACTATACTTATATATATATAGTACTATAGTATAACTATAATAGTATATAATATATAACCTATAGTACATATATATATATACTAATAGGTTTTATATAAATATATATTAATAAAATACTTATATAGATTATATATATACTATATAGTATATATGTTATGACCTCTATATAACTATGTAGTACTATAACCTATATTATTACCCAAATAATGTAATAAATCATTTCCCCGTATATATTACTTTTACCGGCAATTATATATATTTATTTACTCTACTATATATAATATAATATATATATATAAAATTTTTACTTCCTAATATTATATTAATTATACTTATACGTATATATATATATAATATCTAAGAAATATAAATATATTAAGTATATATTATATATATATTTGAAATGAAATTTGCCTGTAAAATTGTTAATTAACGGTAATGAATATCCCTTAGCTTTAGACAAATATCGCGTTTCTTCCTATGTAACGTGGGCATGATGATGTTTTAAAATACTATATATATATATATTTAGAGTATAATAAATATATATAGCATACCAATTATAACTACTACATATACTTATATATATTATATATTTATATACTATATGGCTAATACTGTATATATATATATATATTACTCATATATATATATTATACTTATCTAATACTATCATATTATATACATTATATATATATATATATATACCTATATATATAGTATATTACTTATTATATATATAATATATTGACGCATTGTCGAACTCTTGGTTACTACAATATATCCCTTGCAATTATGATAAAGTCCCTTGGATCATTCATCCACTGTCGACCTCAAGTAGGGGGGGGCGTTTCCACAAGCACCTTTTGTTATTGTTTCTATACAATCATCAGATATGAAGGTCCCCTCAGATGAATTCAAAAAAGACTATGACTGTAAAATACTTCTCAATGGTAAGATGTTCTGATATTTGCTAAAAGCGACCGCTGTTGGCAATGATCGGGACCTGTCGAGGGCTGAAATTTTCCTCCTACTATGATTGTCACATATTTCGAAGGAACACTTTATTGAGGATCTATTAAAACATTATAGCATCTCGGCAGGTCATTGTACAGAACACCACACCGGATACTAATTACATAAAAAACAATATAAATCAATAAAAATAAATAAATACAAAAAAAAAAATAATAAAATAATATATAATATATACAAAAATAATAAAATATAAAAATAAATAAAAACATATAAAAAGAAAAATAATATTATTATACTAAAGTGTATTTATTGTATTATATATATTAAGTATAGCATATATATACTAGCTATAGGTCCCTTGGCATAGCTTTTATACTTTATATAACTATTATAGTAATATGATATATTTAGAGACCTTTTATTCCGTTTGTAGACCCCATATACTAATATATAATATTATACAGTATAATTCTGAATTATATAATACAATACTTATATACCTAATTTTAATGGATGTATATCCAATTATTATTCAAAGATTCGTGCAAATGACAATCGTGCCGTCCACCTCTCTCGAATTGCCACATAATAAATAAGGATCTTCAAAACATACATCTCCTCTCTCCCCTGAACATAAACATCTACATATAATCTATTTTTTTCTTTCTTTGCTTTCTTTATATACACATAATTTTAATTTTCAAAAAAAAAAAACATCAAATTCGAGAATTTGCCTTAAAAAAAAAAAAGCATTTAACAAAAAAAACACAGCATTTTTCCTCCATAATATAATAACGTTATCCGATTCTATCGTTGTGTTGGAACTCGACTCCATTCTCAAAAGACAAATTCGACAAAAGAGACGCAAAAAATTTTTTTGCCTTTTTTCTATTTCTTCTCTTAATTGTTTTTTTTGTTCGCAAATATAACATAATAGTAGTTCTATTACTACAAGTACTACTACTCACTACTACTACTACAACGCTACTACTACTCACGTACTCAACCTACTATAATCTACATATCAATCCACATAAGAAAGTATATATTATTTTTAAATAATGATGAATATAATTGATAGCTTATAAAACTAATATTTTACAATGAGTATAATAATAATATAATAAAATATAATGAATAATAATCAAAAAATTCGTAAGAAATTAAATAATAATACAAAATTATAATAATAATAATCATATAATAATAATATAATATGATGATTATAATAAGATATAAATAGAATAATAATAATAATAATGTTTCGATATAATAATCAAATGAATTAAAATTGAATAAAGACTTCACAATGAGAAATAATAATTAATAATAAATAATAGAGATATATTTGAAATAATAATAAATAATAATCAATAAATTATATAATAATTAATAATAAATAATATACTGTAGTTCTCTTAAACATGTGCTTAATTTCCCTGTTAATTTGAATTGAATATCTACCGTTCAAACTTGGTTCTTATGATGTGGCTATCTATCCCTTAACTACACGACAACTTGTACTGTTGCTTTTTGATGTCTAGTGGACCAATGGTTAGTGCCTAATTTATGTGTTGATCTACTACCTAGCTGATACTACTCGACTTAACATATCCCTGTAAATAGTTATATATAATAACTCTTATTTTGGTGGGAGTTGTTACCTGTGTTAATATAAAATATTTACTATATAATATCATATCACACTATATCCCTAATATCCTATATACGTATATAACTTCATACTATATCCTTATATATATATAATTTTACGGTTCAACATCTAATAATTGTGTACAATGAAGAATTATTAATCTGCTAGCAAGAACCGTTATCGAGTGAAGAATATTTGTAATGACTACCGATGCTGGGTTGGCTCACATTAAATTTTATTAAATCCACGCTCCACGGGGTTTTTTTACACCTCGGCCAACAAACTTTATTTTTATTGGTTTTATTCTTCTTTTGGTAATTTATTTATTTATTTATTACTGTTTATTTATTATTGCTCTTATTTATTTATTTTATATTTGTTTAGTTATTTCACATATTAAAAAAAGGTTCCAGAAAAATAATTTTGAAAAACCCGTCGCTCTAACAAACGACGTTACACTTTGCTCTAAAAGGTATCAAGGGATCACAGGATCCGAGTTCGGGATTACCATCAAAGAAAAACCATAAAACACTGTCCACACACCACACTCCCTAAAACCCGATCCGGGTTGCGAGGCAGTCTATAAAATTGCCGCCTTCAAGTGCCCCTCAAGCATTATCTATTCTTCATCTGTAGCCAGATCTCTACAAAAAAAAAATGCCATTGCATGATCAGAGTAACCTGAAACAAATTAACCTAACATCGTAAACTCCGAAGTATTTCTAAATTCGAAAGTGTCCAGTGGTAAAACCTTTATATATAATATATATACAATTATATATACATACCTCATCAATATATATTAATTATTTATATACTATATATTTATACACTAACCTATTGCTATATATCATATGACTCATACGTACTACTTATATATTTCATCCATATAACTCTAATAGATAACTGTAATCCAGTCTAATATACATATCTATCTACTCCAATATATACCTATACTACTTTATAGTACTTAGTCCCATATACTACCATTCTATAATAGTATATAATACTACGTTACCGCTATTATCCTACTATAATCACTATACTTAATATCAAATAATATAATATACCACCCTTAATCAACGTATTCTATTGATATACTATAGACTAATAGCATCGTGACTATATATAGTAGTTATATAAGTTCATCTGGCTGTGATGTGCTCTCGTGAAGAGGAGAATCAGAAGTAAAGCAGATAGCCAAAACGCCATCGCCCGTATTTTGATTGCAACTCAAAAACACACACACAGGCCCGCTCGAATGATATCACTTCTGATTACCCAGTAACATGGAACCCGATGCCTGCTTCTCTTCTACTCGTCTTCTCTCTCTCCCTCTTCTCTCTCTCTCTATCTCTCTCTCCTCTTCTCATCCTTCTCTCTCTCTCTCTCTTCTCTCCATCTACCTCTCATCTCTTTACCTCTAACCCATCTCACTCTCTCATCTCTCTCTTCTCTCTCTTCTCTTCTCTCTCATCTCTCTCTCTCTCTCTCCTCTCTCCTCTCTCATCTCTCCTTCTCATCTCTCTCTCTCCTCTCTCTCCTTCCCTATTAAAAAACCTATTAAAGTATAATTTAAGAACAATAAGGACAACACCAAAACAACAATAAAAACAACAGAGATTCTGCCATACTCCCAAAAGCTCTTAATTAATCATAGAGTAACCTACGCTTCGCTCTTCTGTCCATACGGCAATATAATGAGTTAATATCTTTGTATATAACATGCTGTGGTACTACTCTTCCTAATATAAATGATACATCATTGGAATATAACACCTGCTAAATTGACTATTTTCACTACTTTAATATCCTACTTATTATATATATTACCTGAGGAATAAAAAATGAAGGATATATACCCACCCTAAACCAATACTATATAATATTATAATATTATATATATATATATAATACTTATATTATATAGATATATATATATATATATTATACTTCATAATATATATATATGTGATATGCGGTATATTTAACACTTTAAATATTCCTTAGAATTCTGACGAAGCGACTACTAAACGTCTGAAACTCATCATCCCCATCGAACGTGTGCTCTAATCCCTAACTCGAGTGTGTGGTGTTGGCGAGATGGAGTGAGGGAGGGGGGTGTGTCGCTGCGCTGGGAGAGAGAGCGTGTGACCGGGCGGTACAGAAGGGAGGGAGAGAGGAGGGGGGAGGTGTGGGCCGAAAGATAGAGGTGGAGGTGTGGTAGAAGAAGGTGTGGGTGACTGCGTGGAGAGGGGTGAGTGGAGTAGAAGTTAGAGATGTTAGTAGAGAAGTAAAAAGGATAGGGGGGCGAGAGGAAGGGGAGGCACTGGATAACTAGGAGTAAACTAATATCAATACAATAGCTCTTTAACGTGCCACTGATGATTATTATATCATGATAATTAGTCACTTATAGTATATAATATAGCCTAAATAATATATCTATTATCATAAACTGCGACTATGCTTAGTGCCCGTCAGTATATCAGTCTATATCTATATTACATATAATACTTTATATATATATACCTCTATAGTTATACTTATATACTATAAGGCGACAATCTGGATACCACCTACAGCCGCGATAACAAATAGCCAAGTATACAAACCGAAGGGCCGTCTTTTCCTTGTCTCGGCAGACTACGTATACAGTATAGCTCTCCGAGAGACTAACTTAACCACAATTCTCAAGTTGTCCCGACTCGCAGTACCGGACTCAGACTTTTGCCTCTAGAGTGAAATGTTGACACAAAAAATCTCACAACTCCTAGTCCATTAAGTCTACCGAGCGTAATCTATATCTCACAGATCCATTCATCACATATTTCATATAGACTTGGCAGATTAAAAAGTCTTACTCAGCCTGAATATAATAGAATGTTACGGTAACATTTAAAAAAAACAAAAAAAAAGAATAACGAAAGGCAACTTGGTGACCAGAAGCGAAACCGAAGGAAGGAAACGTGGAATCGGAAGAAAGACAAAAAAAAAACTACAAAATTATTCAAAGGCTGAGTATAACTGGAACTTCCATTAAGAAGAGTTAATTTGCAGAATCCTCCTTGCTCCACGATTTAAAAGAGAGGCACTTATACCAAACACTGGCATGATAAACGAAACACAGATAACTTATAACTCGCACTCCAGCGTAAAGGCACTGTAACGTTCCACAGTCTAAAGCTACAACGTGCAAGTGATTTGAGACTGGGTTGACATCTACGTCTCGTGTGTGACATCAAGCATCATTAGGACGTCCTGCTGAATTGTAGAGAGGACAATCGAAGAAAAAAAGCTGATATCCGGAGAAAGACGACTCATTTTTTTCTTGTGCTTCACGACCTTGATAAAAAAAAATGTGTGAAAACTTTATTTCTTATTTTTCAAATTCACAAAGATACTTCAAATTGATCGCTATACGAAAAGTTAATCTCTATTTATAATAGTACATCGCTGAAAATATACCACTCAAACTACACTGTCCCCAACCACACATTTAAATTTCTGTGATATCATATCTTCCTTAATAGTTATCTTCCTTAATAATATATGTATATATACTACACTACTATATTCCTCTTAAAAACCTATTATATATATTAATATCATATATATAATAGTATCTATACTATATATATATTTATTATACTATAATATTATATATTTATATATAATATCTATATATCTATATAGTATAATATATATAATGATATATATATATATTATTATATTATATTATACTTTACTTATAATATTTATTAACTATATATATATACTATAATATATATAGTAACTATAAGTGTTGTTTAAATGGACTCTATGGAGAATAAAGAAGACCTCAAGTTTAAAATTTAGACTTCAAAAGTTAAAAAGGCTTAATAAAGCGATATAAAGACAAAAAAATAGCTTTGAAGAAGAACCGTTGAAAGACGATGGCAAAATTTACTTAAAATATATGTAACGAAAAAGTTACAAAAAAAAGTAACAAAAGAAAAGATAATTAGGTATGACAGGAAAATAAAAGACTGTGAATGTATTAACATCATTACATATACTATAACATAATCACACTATATATATGGTTAATATAATATATATACTATTATATAATGTTTTAAACTGTATTACATTTGTGTCCGCTCCTTATATATTATTATATCATAATAATATCATATATACTGCCTATATATATGATTAATTAAATAAATATTATCTATCATATATCTATATATATCTACTAAGTATTATATATATATATACTATAACTACATTAAACCGTACTATATATATATATATATATATATATTATATAATATCTATATATTTTAGCATATAATAAAATTTGTTATATAGCCAGTAATAATCATATAATATATATTATAGTACTATATATAGATACATACTAGTATACTATACTATACTATATATATTATATAGCTATTTTACATAATATATATATTACTATAATAATCATATATAATATGATACCCGACTTTCAAAGCTAGAGCATTCCCGTACCGAGAATATCCTTACACTATCAATCAAAATAAGATAAGCATTCTCTTTGCTGTATCGCTGTATCTCTACAAAATTTTTCATTATAAATTCCTACCATTTTCCCGGAATCACTCAACACATGTGATTCCCACATCATCTCTATAAATAAAATCTACAAATTCTCTATGCCACACGGCAATTATTAGAATCGATACTCCCTCTCATAATGTAATTAAAACTTCAGTAATAAATACTTTTTACCATCGAAAATAGCACTCATAAATTAAAAAAAAAAATAAAAAAAAGAACAAACAAAAAAGGGAAAAATTTCTTATTTCACCAAAATGTAAATTTTTAATTTATATTGTTCTAAAGAAATAACAAAACTAATTAAAAATGTTAAGATCTTTATTCTGATTACATTCAGTAGTCTATTAAGCTTAATTGGAGAGTGAAAAAAATCACATACCACTAAAATAATGAATAAAAATCAAAATACTAATCATGAAATAATAATAATAATAATAATTAATAATAATAATAATAATAGATAATATAATAAATTCTAATCTATAACTCACTACGAGTCGATACATTATCAATAATCAATAATTGCATAGATAATATTCTCTAGCAATCTAGCTCCTCAATGATACAATAAAAAGTATGAAGCGTTCTTAAGCCTGAATTTTCCTCAAAAACGTTACCTCTTATAACAAAAAATGATAAATTAAATTGTTGAATGTCTGGTTTCTAAATAGTATTAAAGGTTTTACAATATTTTAAAACTGCTTCATCAAAATATATCTATAATATGTATACAATAGTACTAATACTACCTTTACTACTAATACTATAATTAATATATATATTATATCCCGAGTTGTTATGGCATGACTTATATACTAGATGTTCTAAATGAAATCTCAACGTTTATATATATCCTCAGAAAAAGCTGTATGCCAGTTTGATCCATGGAACGGATGTTATAATATGTACACTGGTAAAGGTAGACTAACGAGGTCATCATTTCAATTGTAAGGGAAGAGCATCCTTTATATTTTGAAGTCAAGCGAAATACCGAATACCAGAAACGTAACATAATCCATGGTATAACTCAGAAACATAACATAATCCATGGTACAAACAAGAATCGTAACATAATCCATGGTACAAACAAGAAACGTAACATAATCCATGGTACTAACCAGAAACGTAACATAATCTATGGGACAAACTAGAATGTGGCAGTATGGCAAAGAGAACTAAATGAAATTAAGGGAAGGAGGGTGGCTGTTGGATAACGAGATAGGTACTTATATAAAGCTTGAGTCGAAAGAATTATTGGAGGTATTTCAAATTTTCAACCAGAACTGATGTAACTAGACATTTATAAAGAGAAGATAGTGTAAACAAGTCAAGTGTGTTTCATGAATTGTTTGGAGGATCCGGAATGTTGTTGTGTCTTTAATAGTTTGCTCCAGTCGTTGAGAAGCTGAATATTCGCCCCTCTCACCTAATCTTATGAGAGACCCCAACCATCAATGTGTGTACATTAATTCACCCAATAGAGGACCTCAGCGTATTGGGTCCAGAAATATTAGGACTCTTTATAAATTCTGGGACAAGAAGGTTAAAATAGCTGTTGAGGAAATCAGTGACCAGAAAACAAAAATATTCTATTATGAATGAGAAAGATATAATTTTATTAGCTTATTGCTTAGCTTAAATTATTAGACGCTGTTACAGGTGTTTAGTTTCACATAGCCATACTCCACCCTTCAAACGATAATTATGAAATAAGTTATATTGGACATATTAAACAGTTAGATGATGAATTCCTAGCCATCTGGGTCTCAACAGGAGCAAAAGGTTAGGGAGGAGTTAGAGAGTGGTATTCCACGGATGCAGAGAGTCATTCCCAGCCACGGATGTTGTAAGTCATAGAAAGCCCACGCTTTTGCAAATCTGCCCATCACATGCACACTTACAGCAACCACAAAACAAAACAACAGACAAAAAAATCGAACAAACGTGAATCAGGTTAAAATTTACTGACTTAATAATTTCTGTTTTTTACACCCCAAATTTTAAAATTAAATCGAGAGATAACATTTAAAATATGAAAAATATAAAGTTAAAAACACTAACGCTCTTTTACACCCATTCAAATAACATAATAAAAAAAGAATTAAAATTGAAATTAAAACATTAAAACCTAAATTTAAAAAGTTCAAGGGCCAAAATAATAAAAATCAAAATCATTATAACACTGTGAACTGGAAATTGAGATTTATGTACCTCTCTTATATATTAATATATATATAATATTATATATTAATTATAATATTATAATATATATATATATATATATAATATATATATATATATATATGTATAATATATATATTTATATATAGATATATATATAATAAATATATATATTATATATTATATACATATATATATATATAATATATAATTATATATATATATATATATAATATATTATTATATATATACATATATATATATATAATAATATATATATACATAGTATATATAATTATATAATATATATATTATATATATATAATAATAATACTTATTATATATATATATATATATATATATAATATATATAATATATAATATTATATATATTAAATTATATATATAAAATAATATTATATAATATATATATATATTAATATTATATATAATATGTTATATATTATATATATATATATTATATATATATATTAAATATATATATTATATATATAAAGTTTTAAAGCTAGTTTATATAAGTATATTTTACATTATTTATATTATTATAATTATATATATATTATATATATATATATATATATATATATAATATATATATATATATATATATATATATATATATATATATATATATATATATATATATAATATATATATCTATAATATATACAATATTTAGTTATATTCCTTACAATAATCCAAATATTGAAATGAAAACTAAATTTCATTAATCGAATAAGCCACTTAAAATCTGACGTTGTGTGGTTTTGAATCGATTGCACCGAAATTCATAAATTTTGTAAACTTGTTATAAATTAAACTCTTTTTACTGCTTTAAGCTCAAACTCTGCCGCTTTATGATCTATAAAATATATCGATGATTTTTCGTAAGACTCCCCGACAGAACCCCTATGAGAACCCCGCATTGGAATGACTCATCTGCATCCCCTAAAAAAGAAGCCCCTCTTTAAGATACTCCCGACAGAGAGAGACACGAGTAAAGAGAAGAGGGGGGGGGGGGGGGGGGGGGGGGGGGGGAGTGGAGGAGAAAGATATGGAATGGATTATTAGGATGTTTGATAGAGTATTACACCTTAGTAATCGTGACTATCGGGACAATTAAGATTGAGATAACAGTTTTTAAACTTAGGATATCAGTTAGGCATCAGATCAGGGAGGGTTGAAAAACTTAGAGTCCCAACTAAGATTAGATAGATCAGTTTCTTTAAAATTGGGGAATTATATCTTTATAAATAAAAAAGCAATATATTTATATTAAATACACATTGAGTATATAAATATATGTATAATAAAATTATATATATATGGTTATATGTCAAGGGTATATTCATGAGTATTTTTTTTTATTTTATTTAATATTAAAATAAAACAGGAAAGTAAAAAATTATAGCCTACAAGATGTAATTCACGGCTATACTAGGGAATTCTGGTTGAGAAACAAAGGTAAATTATTGAAATTTAATTATTTTAATAATTCTAATTAAAAAGTGTTATTAGTAATTTTTTAATTAATTGTAATTTATTATGAAAAAAACAATTATAATTCATATTATGATTATTGATAGCAATGGCAAGCGTTGTCTTGTTTGAGAAAATTAATGATAACAATAATAATAACAACACAACATATTGGCAGTGGTATCAATAATAATAATAATAATAATAGAATAATAATAATAATAATAATAATAATAATAATAATCTATAATAATAATAATAATAATACATAAAATAAACAATAATAATAATAAGTCATAATTTAATACAAATTGCGACACTTATTAAAGCGTTGATATCCTTATGAGCGATTTAAAATTGCAAATCAAAGTTTTATAATTCTTTAATATACTTCTTTAAATTAATGATAAATAAAAAACATGTATATCATATAAATTTTATATATTGTTTTATTTTTTATAATTTTATAATATTAATTTTATGTACATTTATATCATTGGAGGAATAGAATAGAGCATGAAATTATTTTTATATAAAATATACTACATAATTATATATATTTATAATATATATATATATATATAAATATATATATATATATAATATAATATATATATATATATATATATATATTATATATAAGTATATAATAATATAATATATATAAATAATTTTTCTTAATATATTGCTGTAAGTTTCATGAAAATATAAATATTGAATTATATTGTTTAAAGTAAAATATATAAATGTTAATAAAGTAAAAAAACATATGATATATTATATTATTCTATATCTAAATAATTATTTAATTTATATGCTATAATATATTGTTCTTTCTTTATATTAACAGTTTTTGTGATTACTTTTTGTAATTACTTTTCGTTCATGTGTGAATGGTAATAAAATTGAAAATTACTGCGTTTTAAAACTACCACAAATCGCCGGATGTTGACGAGAAGGCAGCCCGGCGAGATTGGCTTCGTTGCCTAGGATGTTTGAGGTCGTAATCCTTCCATTTTATAGTGGTTACTATCGTCTTCACGTAGCACCGAGTTAAGGGTATGTTATCGACTACAAGACTGGTTTTGGTTGTAGTGGTCACTACCGTCTTCACGTAGAGAGGCTTTGGTACGGCTACAAGGACAAAAGGTCGTAAGGACGAGGAGGATTCGCTTCTTATACGAACCCTGGCACGGAATCTCCTGATAAAGGCCGAAAACCCATTCAGCAGACGAACCTTTGTTTCATTGATTTCAGTGGAGGGCAAACCTCGCTGAATATCCACCAGAATCCCTAAAAGTTTAAGGTACAGTACGTACATAAAAGGAAAATGTAATTTTTTTTAATATATACAAAAATAATACAACCTACATAAGATAAAGTTAAAAATTAGAATAGATTCATATACCAAATGATATTCTCATCATTGATGTCCAAGAGGCTTAAATGTTTGAAATACACTGTGTAGATGACTCCAATATATTAGAAACACCCATATAAAGTGTTACACTATAAGCATACTTTAATGCCCCCAAAACATTAACAGCTAAGAAAAGCGTATCACATCACAAAGTTACAGAAATTCAACATAAACAACGTTTAGATAAAAAGCTACTTTTTATTATTGTGTAAAAATAAATAGACAAAAATTTTAGTATATATTTTTTTTTATTTATTTTTTTTTATTTTTTTTATATAAAAAATAAAACTAGAAGAAATTAAATTTTCACAAAGAAGTGAAAACAAATGTATTACAGTTGTTAAAGATTTTTTTTTTTGTTTTCGTTTTTGTTTTTTTAAGCAAAAAAAAATATCAAAAATATATAAATATCATTGATTGTATTTTTCTCAGTTTGTCTCCAATGAGAAGATCTTTTAGAATACATAAGAAATGCAATCAACACCTCAATTATTAAAGTTAATTAATTTTTTATTCTTCTAAAAGTTAGAAGTAGAATCAGGGAATCCCTTTTGTGAAAAATTTGTAGTTAATTATCATAATTAAAATAATTAGAGCTATAGAAAGATTAGTAAAATCCTAAACAATCAATAGCAAAGCATAGGAGGAGATGCATAAAAAGTTGCTAAAGGGAAAAGTGCGTGCATACATTTGTTCTATTTACATTCGTAGACTCAATTTTGAGGAATCAGCATAGCGTAAAATCGTAGAATACTCTTTCACTCACTGAGACTTGAATGAGGAGTTGTGGGAGTAAATTTAGGGAAAGGGAGAAAAAGAGCATTGAATGCGGAAGTAAACACAGACAGCATTGAGAAGTGGCATTCAGAAGGGCGAATTGAGTTATTTTTAACCTTGCTTCCCTTGACCGAGAAATGCTTTCTGCCCGCTTTCTTTTCCTTGTTCTTCCATTATACACATACACACAGACATCTACATAATATATATATATATGTATATTTTTTATGTATGTGTTGTTTTATAAGTATATATATTATAAATATATATATATATATATATATATATATATTATATATATATTCACATATGTTTTTTTTTGTGTTGTTTTTGATCTTTTATTATGCATATTTTTTTTTTTATCAATTTTAGCGCTCATCAATTTCCAATTAATTATGTACTAATAGTCTGTATACGTATAGATATTTATAGTTAAATATATATTTCTTTGAAAATCGTAAAAACAAAAATCGAGAAATGACCCTCGACCTGTAAAAATTATTTTTGTGAAATCGTTAAACAAAAATCGAGAAATGACCCTGGATCAGTAATATAATTATTTCTTGATAATGTAGCAAAAACAAAAAGGGAAATGACCTTTTACCTGTAAAAGTTTCCGAAAATAGAGATTCTGGAAATATTGTGTTTTTTTTAGTGTGAAGATATTTAATGAAGTGGTTTTTTTTGTGTGTTTTTATATATATATTAATATAAATCTTTTAAATAATTTTCTCTCCATGAAAATATCCGAAGTATATAAGTTGTAGACTATATATAATATATATATATATAAATAAATAATAATATATATTATAATAATATTATATATATATATACTATATATTTAAAGTGTTGTAACTATTATAAAAGTTTCAAAATTTTAAGAAAGACCTTATAGAAAGACAAAGGTCAAAAAAGATGAGCAAACCAACGAAACATAACATCACAACAGGATAACAGAACCACAAAAATTGTTCTATTTTGACCCAGAACAGTGAAAATTTGTTCTTTACATTTTTTAACAATGTGATAAGAGAACACAGGTCATAAGAGAACACAGGTCATTAGAGAACATGTCCTCCAGAACACAAGAATAGAGAATTCTTTTAAACGTTCTAAGTGAAAAAATTTGTAGACATTGTTCCAGAGAACACAAAACTTTCAGAAAGGTTTTATCATCAACAGAATTTATAACAGAATTCTACTACAGCTCTTGGTATTCAAAGACAAGGACCGACTGATTCCAATTTAGAAAATATAGTTCACCATTGAAGAACAAATAAGGGTTACAACCTTTGAAAAATAGAACAAAAGAACTTTAGGACGAACTAGAGTTAAAAGTTCACATTTTGAGAACATTAGAACAAGATAGGTCAAGAAAGATGACCTAGAAATTTTAGAACATATTCTTTTCTAATTAGTATCCTAAAGGATAATAAACAGTTACTATCTATTAGTTACACGACTAATTTAAGATAACTTTCATTTATCAAATCAACATTGAAAAATTCATATGTCTATTATTTATTGATAGAACTTATAGAACAATAAAAGAACAATTTACATAAAAATGTAAGAAAAAAATATGTTTATATTATATTTTTCCGTCTTAAATAGTTTGAGACCAGGGGACACAATAGAAAAATTAATGTTAGAAACCATTTAATGAAAAGGTAATTTTTAATTAATATTTTTTTTAATGTATTGACAATACAATTAATAATGATTTAATATCCCTAGATATTGAATATTTAATATTTTTTAACGGGCCATTTTCAATAAAAAATGAATATTCAGAAAGTATTCGAAATAATTGTCAATTTTGAAATAGTTTTTGGTTCAAATAGAAAAAAACTGGTTCAATCTTTGTGAAACTTAGAAAAGTTAACAACAAAGTAATTAAAAATTTTAATAAATTAAGTGAGGTAGACATTCGTAATTAAAAATTAATTAGTAACCGATCTTAATGAACAATAGTAATTAAAATAAAGTATTAATAATAAAAATATTATAATTTTTAATAATATAAATATTTATAAAAAAATTTATTTTTTTTTTTTTTTTTTTTTATTTATGACTGAAAGATTTAGTAAAGTTATATAATCAAGAAGACTAGAAATCTACAATCTGAAATTGTGAATAATTTTTTAAAGAATTTTTTTTTTAAAAAATTTATAGTTTAATATTTATTCAAAATTATAGTACAACAATAGGATTGTTTGAAATTTAAATTGCAGAAAAATGAGCAATTTTCAGAACCAGATCAAACATAGAAAATATTGAGCCAAAAGAGATAATTCAATTAAGGACAGATTATCTATGGAAAAAATATTTTTGATTAGTTTCTTATAAGAAGTTTCTAAAAATTTTCTTTTGATAGTTTCTTATATTAAAGAATGAAGAATGAATTCATCAGAGACATTTAAGATGGACTTTGAACTTTGAACTTTTAATTTTGAAATAAATAGGAATATTTATTCCTCATCATCTAAATAGATTGATAAACTACAATAAATAGCTTCACCACAATGAAGAGAAATAGTGAAGATAAAGAAGAAGACGAAAGAATTTTGAAACAACTCGCTTCTGTGTATACCAATATTGAGGAAGCTTTGGAGTATTATTCCTGGCTTCATAATGAACCAAATTTCCTATCAGAGGAACAAACAAGAACTCATTCTAGCAACAGAAATAATGAAGATATTGTTATTGAAGAACAATATCGATATAGAATGCCCACTGTACCTTGGACAATGGATGGAACTGTCCAAACATTAGAAAATAGAGGTTATATTTTTACAGAATGTCATAGTGACAGGTATCCTTCTGTAAATGATTTTACTGTTTATCGTATGCAAGGCGCTAATTTAGAATTACAGCCAAGAGACTACGATAATCTTGATTGGTTTCTTGATATGGATATTTCAGATCTTGATTTCGAAGAAGATTTTGAAGATTCCATAGATACTTTATCCTTGTTAGATTGGCTCGACCAGCCAGAAACAATGGACTACATTATGGGTATTTCTAACGAAAGTGAATCTTTCAACAATAATAATGATCATCAAGATATAGAAGATCTTGATCAACATATGGTAGATCATGATTATTGTACTACTTTGAATGATTATTCATCAGAAATGGACGATTTAATGAATCACAATGTACAACTATCTAATTCAAGAGATATCGAAAGCGATGTTTCTTCTGAGAGAACTAGGAGGCTCCATACAATTATGAATAATTTGGGTCTCTCTATCGAAGAGACTAGACAACGCCAAACAATTTTAGATCAATTATACGGCGGCTCTATTGGGAATGAACTCCCAATGATCTCTTTAGATAATGGTTCAGACCTGGAAGAAGATCTACATGATTTTGATCTTACAGAGAATCAAGTATTAGAATATTTCCCTTCTATACTAACTCCAATCGTAGAGATAATAGAAGAAGAACCAGAAGACATAGTTATGGTTATAGAAGTACTTGGGGAAATAGGAGACATGAATACACCTCCCCCCACAACAATTAATGAATATAGAAATATTTAGGCAAGCAAGAGTGGACAGACCTCTTCTTAAGCCAAAAAATGAATAACTCTGTGTTTAAAGTAGTACAAATGTACAAAATAAGTACAAATACATTTAAGAAAACTCATTAGCACTAGTACATTCACCCACATGTTTCAATCAAAAGCTGTAACATTTATAAGAAGAAGATGGATATGACAGACAGATAATTACCCATCCTCTAATAAAAATTTATTTAGATTTTAAATTTTTAGACACCTCTAGACATAATAAAGAAATTATATCTTCTCTGATCAAGAAGGATCTTAAAAGGAAGAATAACGATAAGATTTGAATTCAGAGGAAATTTTCAAAATGCATAATTTGCTCACATATACATCCATGAAACAAACTTCTACAATAAAATCACAGAATGTAATTTAATAATTATTAATATATATATATATAAATATATATATATAATATATATATAATATATATATATATATATATATATATATATATATATTATATATATATATTAATATATAGTATATAATATATAGTATAGTATATTAATTATTATAACAGGGGGGGGTTTTTTAAAAAACCCCAAAATTTGATAGTAAAATTTTATAAAAAATTCAAAAAAAATAGGATCTTGGGACCTAGAAGCAAACAGAGTAGAAAATCAGAAATTTCGAAAAATTGCTGTTTTCGTTCAAGTGGTTTCGTAAAATTTTACCCATTATTAAACAAATATTAATAATCATATATAATAATTTAAACTATATAGATAATATATATATTATATATATATATATATTATATATATATATATATATATTATATATATAGTTATATATATATAATATATATAATATATCTATATTTTAATATATAATATATAATAAAATATATAATCATATATTTGTAATAAAATCAGAATTAAGTTAGACTCAGAAATAGAACTGATAGTCTCAGTTTTGAGAAGAAAAGAAATCAATTATGAAGAAAATCCTCTCCAACAGACAAAAATTGATATTTTATTTCTATTATGATTTCTAATTCTTAAATTAATATTATTAAGAAGATTATTATTACATCCAATTAATACCCCTTTGGAAAAAGAGACTTCCTAAATAGCCAAAATATCAAAAAAGAAAATTGATATTCAAATAGAAAACTCTTAACATAAAGAGATTGATATTAATTCCAACTTAAGTTA
>JABUQX010032863.1:0-2500 GCA_015478945.1 Trachelipus rathkii
GTGAGAGGTTGAAGCAAATGGCGCTGTGTTTCGCAGAAAAGTTGAGAGAAACAGGATTGAATATGAATGTGGAGAAAACAGAAATAATGGTAGTAAGCAGGAAGGAGGAGGAGGAGTTGATAGTGGAGGTAGACGGTAGAGAGATTAAAAATGTGGATAGATATAAATATCTAGGAAGCACTTGGAAGAGAAGAGGGGTGTGCAAAGGAAATTACGAGTAGGATTGAGCAGTATGGCAGGACTGTAAGAGCAGTATACCCCCATCTTGAAAGATAAATATATGAACAAAGAGGTGAAGAGAGCAATATACGAGGGAGTGTTGACGCCGATACTGTTGTATGGGGCGGAGACATGGAGCATGACAGGGAGAGAGGAGAGTAGAATTCAGACAGCGGAGATGAATGTGTTGAGGACAGTGATTGGAAAGACGAGAAGAGACAGAGTGAGAAACGAGACAGTGAGGGAGAGCGTGGGTGTGAAACCAATGATGAATAAAGTGGGACACAGCCAGACTGAGATGGTGGGGACACCTGGAGAGGATGCAGGGAGAGAGAGTTGCCAGCAGGAGGTGGAGGTGGAGACCGGAGGGAGTGAGACCGAGGGGAAGGCCGCGGAAGAGGTGGAGAGACACAGTAGAGGATTCATTGAGGAGACACCAGATGCCTGCAATGGATGAGCTGATGGCGGATGGGATCGTGATGGATAGAACAAGATGGAAGAGGAGGTTGGCCCCACTGACAGGCTCGTAAGCCTGACTGGGAGAGGATATATATATATATATATATATATATATATATATATATATATATATACATATATATATATATATATATATATATATATATATATATATATTAATATATATATATATATATATATATATATATATATATATATATATATATATATATAATCATGTCATGTCATGTCCATCACTAATATATATATATATATATATATATATATATATATATATATATATATATATATATATATATATATATATATATGTTACATATGTTATATATATATATGACTTATAGCAGCCGAGGTAAATATGCACATATATATATATTTTTTTTTTTTTTTTTTTTTGCTATTTAACACCCCCCCCCACGGCAAAGCCCTAATTCAGGAGGGGTGTGTTCAATTTTTGTCTGAGCAAGACGGAGCCAAGAAGAGAGTAACACACACTCAGACGTCCGACCAGTGACGAACCTGGGTCTTTCGCTTAGTTGGGCGAGTGCTCTAACAGCTGAGCTACCGGACGCCATTTTGGTGCTTGATCCATTCCTTCTTGACTTATACGAGCCGACTCCGCCGAATGTCCATTCTTCTTATCTTCTTATAATAAATAACTAAATCCAAAATGATGTTTGTTAATTTATTAATTTATTTAACTTTTATATCAAAAAGAATCAAGATTAAAATTTTGGTGCTCCTCCGTTATATTAAAATAGATTTTAATTTTTTAATTTTGTTTAAATTTTATAAAATTTTGTAATTACTATTTCTAAAAAGTTTCTTCACAGTCTGAACAAATGTTCTCTCAGGAACCATCTCCTTCACCAGCACTCAAACTTCTAATCCCTGATCGTTGCAAGCTCTTGTGTTTCTTGGTACTCTTCTCTTATTCCTTTCTTCTAAATCTTCTCTTTTCTTTTTCCACTCTCTTTTTAATGCGTCCGTTCTCCACTGCAGTCGGCTCATTTATATATATATATATATATATATATATATATATATATATATATATATATATATATATATATATATATATATATATATATATATATATATATATATATATATATATATATATATATATATATATATATATATATATTTTTGTTATATATATTATATATATATATATATATATATATATATATATATATATATATATATATATATATATATATATATATATATAGAAATGTTTTTCTGCCTAATCTTTAATATTCAAACTTCAAAGAGTAAACATCCGCATCCGCATCCGCATCCTCATCTACTTTAAGATCCGCATCCGCATCCTCATCATCTTTAAGATCCGCATCCGCATCCGCAAACAGTCAAATTTTGACATCCGGTCCATCACTAATATATACTATATATATATATATATATATATATATATATATATATATATATATATATATTTGTATATATATATATATATATATATATATATATATATATATATATATATATATATATATATATATATATATATATATATATATATATATATATATATATATATATATATATATATATATATATATATATATATATATATATATTTGTGGGTTGTTGTTGTTAAGAAGCCAGTGAAACTATATAATTTAAATTATTACGCTAGTTATTACAAAACTTGCGATTATCGTTTGCGAGAGCCTGCTTTCAATTTTATTTGTTAATATTTCTATTTAATTAAATTTTATTTATTTATTTATTTATTTTAAATAAAGGTACGAACGAATTCTGTAACGTAATCTAC
>JABUQX010032863.1:10000-36404 GCA_015478945.1 Trachelipus rathkii
TATATGTTATGTTATTGTTATGTATATATAAATTAAAATTCATATATAATTTTTCTATTTAAATATATTTACTTCCTTTGATGTGTTTGGAATTACATGAAAGACATACACATATATTATATATATATATATATATATATATATATATATATATATATATATATATATATATATATATATATATATATATATATATATATATATATATATATATATATATATATATATATATATATATATATATATATATATATAATATACATATATATATATATATATATATATATATATATATATATATATTTATATTTATATATATATATATATATATATATATATATATATATATATATATATATATATATATATATGGCTGTTATACTATATATAGCAGCATATATATATATATATATATATATATATGAGTATATATATATATATATATATATATATATATATATATATATATATATATATATATATATATATGTATATATAATAATGACGTTAGTTCAATCTTAAAAGCTTGTTTGTTTTTGCAAAAACGCAGTAAGGGTTTTCTTATGTGGATTTCTTTATTATACTGCGAAATCTTCGTGAGCGTTTTTTATAAAAAGATTTTAATCATGCACATTAATAATGGACACACACACCTATTAATACACACAAGAGTTAATATTCACACGGCTTCACACGACACCACCAAGATACAATTAATATAACATAATGCACATGCACATTCCACGTATTATTGTGTTGTTTGGCCATACACACAGTTAATATTCTCACGAGCGCGCGCGCACACGCACATACAGTTTGTTAATGTTTACACGAGCCACAAACAAACAGTTATTATTCACATGAACACCCACACAGATATTATTCACTCAATCACACACACACGTTAATATTCACACAAACACACACAAAATTAATATTCACACAAGTACAGACAGTTAATATTCAGTACAACACATATACAAACATACACACATTCCATGTGTATTTGTGCAATTATTTGGCTTCTTTGTAAAGTTCTCTGAGCGAAAAAATATATTTTCTGGATCACTCGTTTCATCTCTCATTTGATTGTGGCCAAACTTACCCACCTAACACACCCCTGGAGATTGTCCTCTTATTTTTCTCTCTGTATACATCATTTGTATCTAAATATTAGATGTATAACCCTTCTTATTCCAAGACCATAGTTTTCACTAACTGTACATTAACACAGGTAAACAACATACCCTCCATGCAAGACCCTAGCTCACTCAACACTAAGTCCTTTACATCCACCCAAGGATTCAATTGCACGAGCCTACCTTCCTATCATTCACCAACACCTTTACCTTCGGCTAACAACCTCTCCCATCATCCGTTACCTTTCATTCAACATATATCCCAAAAATTTAAACTCAGACACACTTGTTCCAGTTGCTCACACATCCATACATAAATAATCACTACGTAGGACTGGTCAATGCAACTTACACGAGCCAGTATTATCCATTTGTACCCTCTTATCTAGCTTTACTATAATTAAAGACCCACAACGAAATATAATAGCATCCTTTTATAATCACCCGCCAAATCCTACTATCAATCATCCTCTCATTATTTGTTCTAGATATAAAAGATCAGAATTTAACATTCTCAATTGTACAGTTTAATTGTTTGCCACGTTTATTTCTGTCTGTCTCCTTCGGATAAATGTTTTCCTCTCAGTATGTACTAACATCTTTCCTGAGAAAATGCTAAATGAAGACACTGTAAAGTGTACACTTTCAATGACATAAAGACACAATCAAGAATATCTTATAATCTTATAGCCTAGAAAGATTATCGTTCAATTGTCTGGATGCATAGCTTTATTTTCATTACAGAAAATCACTTGGAAGGCACTTTTTTAGTGAAAGTGGTGAAAGCTATTAAAAGTTTTTCATCTAATCACTATAACACGACTGACAACCGTCCAAAGCAGAGCCGCTGTTTTCCTTATTTTAAAAAGGATTAAAAACCTTTCTTTTAGAAACACCATGGGCAGGAAAGTACTCTATCCGCCCTAAGCAATGCTTCTTGTCAGAAACCTCTTTATCAATTTTCACGTAGATAACAAACGATTTTAATAATAAAGTGATTGATAGATTTGCTAATCAAAAAGATAGACCAGAGGCGGACTATTCTTTTACATAAAATTGTAGAAGGTATAAGTTACATAACTTTTTTTAAAATAATATGAGTAATTTTTTTTTAATTTTTCTAAGATCAAATGCTTTACGGATCATTAATGCTCTCATTTTTTGAAAAACACACAAGCAACTCACCACACACACAACACACACAACGCAATATATATATATATATATATAGCTATAATATAATTCTTCCATATAGGTACAAAAGAATTCCATAGATATATATATATACCTATATATATATACTATATTTTATATAATATATTATTATATATATTAATATATTAATATATTATATATAATATATATATATATATACCTATATAATTATATATAAATTATTATCAGAGAAACAATATTATTATATAATACTCTCTTGTTCTAAAAAATATATATATCCGTTTAATATATATATTATGAGTATATAATATAATATATAATATATATATTATATAATATATATATATATATATATATATATGATATCTATATATAATATATGTATATATCTATGTTTGTGTTGTGAGTTAACAAATTGGTAAAATCAAACTAATCCAATAATAATTTATTGGAGCGAGTCCGCGCCTGAATATATATATAATAATATATATAAATGTATTTTATGATATATAATATATATATATAATATATAATATATATATATATATATAATATAACTCCTATAGTATATATATTATGTATAAGTTATAATAATAATATTCTATAATTCGATATATAATGTATATGATAATGGTTATATATATACTATAAAGTAATTATTCTCACTATATATAATATATATATTTATATCTGTGTATATACACAAATCTTTTGAAACCTCATCAATGGCTTTTAGTACTTTCAAACACGCATCTTTTTTACTTTTTACCACGCATCAGCTCCTCATTCCACAAATCACTATTGACATTCTTACTTCCTACTTTGGCACATCTACATACTTTACTTGCATATGCGCACAGGCCGTATGCAAGATCTCAAAACCGCAGCTACAATGTTATTATGTTGCAAGGAAACTAATTTAAGAATTACTGCCTTCTTCAAAATAGTCGCAAATTCCTCTTATATTTCACCTTTTGGAAAAGATAGGAATCTTTTCCTCATCATACCAAATATTTTTTTCCATGAAAAATTATAAATATTTTTCCAAGTCCTTCTTGTTTTATCTCTTTCAATATCTTAAACTTTTATGCTTATTCTTCTCCCCATTCATAACCTGAAAACTTCATATCTTTCCTAAATTGAGTCAGTATTGAACTTTTTTTATATTTCTATTCTTTTTCTCCAGACTGTTGCTTCTTAAATTCACAAGAATTCAACACTTTATCTTTTCACTGAAAGATTCCACAGTCATATCTACCTCATAGAAGCATGATGCTTCTGGGCAGCAACTTCAAATAAATAGACAAAAGGTAATGATCTTACAAACTTATCAGCTTCAAAGCTTTTCTTCTAAGGAAAACTAATTTTATCCCTTTATATTTCACATGTGCATGGCAGAAAAAATATTCATCCACTCATTTCCCTGCTTTGCTTTAAGAAGACGCTGTACTTGGGAAGCAAAAGTTGTATTATTCTTTAAATTTGAAAGCTTTCTCTATTGAGTAACTAATACAGATTTTATTTTCAATAAACTTGTTGAAATACAACACTTTTTAAGAAGTTTTAAAACTACGTCAAAAACTTTGCAAAAATAATGAGACAGATCCCTACATTCATAAATATATACAGACAAGCTGAAAGCACTATTACAAAAATTAAAATATGGCCATAATTATATTTTGCTAAACAAATTAAAGGTAGTTAAAATATCTCAACTGTCTTTATAATTTACAATGACATCTCAGGTTTTTGTTGTTAAATATTTAAAATATAGCGTGGGGGTGCCCGGGCTTGAACCGGGGACCTCTCAATCTGCAGTCGAATGCTCTACCACTGAGATATATAATATATATATATGATATATAATATATTATGCTACTATTCAGTGTATATTATACGTATACTATATATATTATAGTTAATTATTATAACCATATAATATAATTTAGTAAATATAATTATATATATAGTCATAAACAGTATATATATAATATATATATATGAGATATAATATATATATATAACTCTATGATACCATTATAAAGGCTGAATAATATAATATATATATTATATTATCTATTAATATTATATATATATGGATAGTATAGTAGTAGATTTGTACATAATAGTTAATTATATTATTATATAATATATAAGTAATATATATATATATATATAATGGATACTGATGCGCCCCACGACAATAGGCCGAATCTAACTTTACGTTGGATCGAAACTCACGATTTTTGAAAGAAGAACCAAGCACATCGTTATGAACTTAAGAAAGGACAATAAGAAATTCGGCTCCTACTACCCACAGAACAACCTCAAACCATAACATTAACATAGGAAGGAACACCATTGATATATGTAAAATATGGCAAAAAACGAACGGAATTAGTCTAATTAAGAAGGGGGTGAAAAAACGCAGAGAATTTTAATAAACCGGAAGGCGAAATAACATTAGATCATATCAAAAATTCACTGATGAGTTCGACGCAATACTATAACAAAAAGAACAAAAACAATAAAATAACCAAAATTATAAAAATTTTCTAGAAAACTAAACATCAAAGAAATTTTTCCAGATTTGGTAAAGAAATCATACTTGAATAAGGTACCATTTAAAAAAATTAAGTGAATGAAAAGAGCTTAATATATAATTATGTTTTTAATCTTAATTATTATATTGTGTAATGTATCAATAAAAATTTTTAAAGATAAAATCTCGTGTGTTGATAAATTTGATTGCTAATTGAATAATAAAATATATCAATAGTGATTACAGCTATATTTACAAATATATAAATATTAATATAAGTGTCTGTCTTATCGATGCTTAGATATACTTACATCCAATATAATCATATCATATAAACTATATATAGTACAAAGAATAATGGTTATATATATATATGAGTATAATTATATATAATTATAATGTAGTGGAAATATAAGGCTATTCATCGCTTATGTACACGTTTTATCTTGTAAAAAGGTGGAACCCTGAGTTTTGCTATATAAATATTTATATATATATATATTAACATATATAATTATACTTATAGATTATATATATTATATATATATTATATATATAGTATATAAGTATATCGGAGTATATATATATAAATAGTTATAATTGTAATATATATATTATAATGGGAGTTATGTCAAGGAATGATTCCGCTGAATTAAAAATATTTATCAATTTGGAGGAGGGCCCTATTGATGAAATATGAAGGAAACAAATATAGGTGCATCCTAAAAGTTTAATTAAAAAATTTTTTTTATTTTTTAAATAAAAATCATTAAATAAAGTAAGTTTATTATTTTAAAATAAATTCATGAAGCTTTCGTATTCCTAATGCTGGAACCTCGTTCAGATGAAGTTTATACACTAACATTTAAAAGTGCAAAAATTACATGAGTTATGATTAATCTTTAATAGTGGCTAGGCACATAGTGCATCTCAAAAAATTATTTTCGCTTCTATTGTTCCATGTTCCAGTTTTAAATCAACAACCCTAAAAGGTAAATGGGTCAGTAATTTTTCGTATTGAAACTAAATTATTGAGTGTAATATTTTTTTATTTTTGGCTAGCCAATTTTATCTGAGCGAAGGTTCACGACATAGGAACGAAAAGCTTGAAATTATTTAAATAACTTATTTATTTATATAATTTTTTATTAACTTTTAACCTTTAGAATCTCCTATTTGTTTCCTTTATATTTCATCAACAGGGTTCCTACTTATATATATATATTATATATATATATATGCTATATATATATTTTAACAACTGAAATATAAACTCTTAATAAGAGTGAAATATATACTATAAATATATATATATATATAATAAATATTATATATATATATAATAATATATAATAATAAACTATATATACTATATAGTATATACTAATAGTATATATATTTATAATAAATAACTATATATAATAAACCCAAGTATAATAATAATTAATATATATATATATAATATATATTTATTTTCCTTCAACAACTGAAATAAAAAGCAAACAGTTTAGTAAGAATATTTATCAAAAAGTGACACCAAAAAAATGTCATCGAAAACATGAGTCATTTATAGTTATTAAGAACGTCATTCTCAGGAAACTGATTCCTTTGATAAGTTTTCTTGTCTATACCACGATGATTGACGAAGAGACATGAAAGGTGGTCGGTTCCAAACTGTCTTATTTGAACAACGCACTGTCAAACCTGTATAAAATCTTGTATTATATATATACATATATATATATATATTATAATACTAATACTTATTATATATATATATTATATATATATAATATAATATAATATATATATTCATATATATAATACTATATACTATAATATACTATACTAGATGAGACGAGGAGAGAGAGAAGAGAGAGGGGAGAATATAATATAGGTATATATATATATTATATAATATATAGTTAATAATAATATCAGTATATATATATATATAATTAATAGTATTATATATATAATATCACTTATATATATATATATATATATATATATATTATATTATATATAGAGAGAGAGAAGAGAAGAGAGAGAGAGAGGAAAAGAGAGAGAGAGAGAGATGAGTATGAGAGAGAGAGGGTATAGCATCTTTTCTTATATATATGATCTTACTATAACCATTTACTATATTATATTATACTATATATATCCATTATATAGTTATCAATCACATCAACATAAGTAATATATACTAACACAATATATATGTATATAGATATATATATATTATTATAGTATATGTACTATTTATATGTCAGTACGTATAATATATTATTTTGAGTAGAGTATAAGGTATCATTATCATATATACTTATTAGATAATATAATATATAAATTATATTACAGATATATTAGAGAAGAGAGAGAGAGAGAGAGAGAGAGATGAGAAAGAGAGATATAAATTATATAGGTATATATTATATATATATATATATATTACATAATAATATATATATTATATATACTATAAATATATATATTATGATATACCTATATATATATATATATTATATATAATATATAGTATTATGTTATATATATATATATATTTTATAAAGCTATAACTAATATATATAGATATATATATATTAATATATATTATATATATATATAGTATATATATATATATATATAATATATATTATATATATATATATATACTATATATATATATATGGCACTGCTCCTGCAAAATACAAAAAACCTAAAAAACAAATAAATGAATATAAAATAATAATAATCAAATACTAATAATAATAATAAGAATTATATATAATTATAATAATGAATGTGAATGAGAGGGACAGAGAATAAAAATAATAATAATATAATCGTCGATAGATAATATGAATAATAATAATAATAATAATAATAAAATAATAAATAATAATAAAATAATAATAAATAATAATAGTAATAATAATAATACATAAATAATAATAATAATAATAATAATAATAATAATAATAATAATAATAATAATAATAATAATAATAATAATAATAATAATAATAATAATAATAATAATAATAATAATAATAATAAAACTATTAATACTGTCAAACGAATTTGACCGGAAAATTTGGTCAAATTATTCTTATCACTATCCTATCTCTGTTCTTATCCTCATCCTTATCCTTTATCGATATCTTCTTTTTTATATCTCTTAGTCCTATCTATCCTTTTTTTTCTCTCTATCTCTTTGTCCGCTATCTTTATAATATTCTTATTTCTTTTTCCTTATTCCTATCTCTATTTATATCCCTGTTTTATCTCTATTCCTTTCTCTATCCATGTCCCTATTATATCTCGATCTCTATCCATATCCCGCATTTCTATCTTATCCTATCACTACACTTACCCTTATGCCTGTTCTTATTTCTATCCCTTATTATTATTTCTATTGTTAGTCTCATCTCTATTTTTAACTTTATCCTTATTCTTATACGTATCGCTACCCCTATCCCCTCCTTACCTCTTCCTTTTTTCCTATTCATATCTCTATCCTGTAAATTTCCTTTATTCCTATGCTATCTCTATCCTTTTTCTACTATATATTCTATCTTATTTCTTTATCATATCCCTATCCCTACCCCTAATTCTATCCCCCATCCCTATCCATATCCCTATCCATATCCTTTATTCCTCATTGCATACTTATACGTGGCATGTCATAGAAAAAAACACTTTCAATATTTTTATAGAAGATTATTTTTCCAATATGTTACTCTATATCATAATTGCTATTGAATATGGCGTCACAATTTGTCAATGCCGAGGAGAACCTTCAAGGCAAAATGAAAGATAGTTATGTATGTAAGTATACTTTAATGTACATTTGTTTGTTTGTGTGTAAATTTGTTTACGCCCACGCGTAGTTAGGATTATCATAAAAGGGTTCACAAATTTTAGTATTTGATTTTTTTTTCTCGTAGGGATAGTTTTTTGTTTTGTTTTTTTTTTGTGTGTGTTTTCTTTTAATTAAGTCAAATGCATAATATAGAAAGGGGAGTACTGACAGGCAAACAAGATCAGATAAAAGACTAGAAAGTCAGAATAAGGCAAGTGATCGATGGTGAGGCCTTTTAATCAGTTGGCACTAATAAGGGGGTAATTAATTATATCATTCTGACTTTGAGAAGAAGTGAACAATGATTGTCCATTGGCTTGTTATTTTCTTTTTTATTTTTATTGTTTTGCAGACCATGTTAACAATTTTTTGTTTTACTGAGGTTTCCAGATTTTGTAAAAATATTTGAGTTTATTGTGTATGTGAGTAGAGTGCAGCCAGTTTTTGTAATTACTTTTTTTTAAACACAAGAGTATTCATTCTAAAAAATTATAAGAAAGTTAAAAATGAAATTATTCAGTCACTGCAATTGAAAAAAATAATAAGATTTACATATTTGTTCTTTTCTTTTTTTTTTTTATCACTATGCATGTCAAATTTTTTATTTACATATACAGAAAGAGATTGAAAAATGTATATGCATGTTGAAATTATTTTTTATAAATGTTCAGTACATACCCTGTTTTAATAATACTTTCATTTTTTTAAAAAACTATCTTTTATTCGATTTCTTTATGATAGCTTTACAGATCATTTCATTTCTCTATCTAGGGTTCAGCATGATCCCATTCCGACTTCTTTTTATTTTGACTTTATTAATTATTATAAAATTTCTAATTAACTCTATTTATACATGCTTCTGACAAAATACAATTTTATTTCAATAATATTTTTAAAAGTGTTTATATAAATAAGATTAAAATTCATATTTAAAATATATTACATTTCGTTAGAAACTGATTAAAAAAAATATATATTAAATATTAGATATATATGCAAATAATTTTTATTCCTCGTCGCTTTTTCATATTTACATGGGTTAGCTATATAGCGGAGTATGAATAATAATTAAGCTTATGATCTTATTACATCAACATGCAACATCGTCTTTCTATTCAATTGATCCAAAGTGAGTGCTTTAATACGTGACGTAACGTATTGATATGGGGGGTGTAGACAAGCTTGATAAATCCCCATTTTAATAAGTAACGTAACGTAACGTAACGTAACGTAACGTAACGTAACGTAACGTAACGTAACGTAACGTAACGTAACGTAACGTAACGTAACGTAACGTAACGTAACGTAACGTAACGTATTGAAATGGGGATTTAGCCAAACTTGATAAATCCCTTAAAATAATTGTCTATAATCCAAGGGATCAATTTAAATACAATTCTTTTTATACATCTGTATTCATCATAAGATTCATCTATTCTCATTTGTTTGAATATATAACCAATCAGAGGGAAGTCTTCATAGTTTCATTAATTTGATTCTATTAAGATACATTCATTCTTTTTCCCATACTTGTTGGTTGATATTAGAGGACACTTAGACATGTTTAAATTATGATAATTGATAATTTTGAATGATTACACTGGGCAACAAAAAATTTTTTTTTTTTGCTGCCAAGGATATTTTATCGAATTTATAGTATATCGGATGTGCTGATTTCAGAAATGACATTAGTTTTCCAAGATTGGCTCTAGTTCATGAGATACAGGGTGTTCCAGATTTACTCTTATACAAATATCTTTTTTAATGCATATTTTACAGTAATATCGTTTTATTTCTTTTTAAGGGGCTTACCTTTATATATACTTTATTTTTTTCTGTTTTCAGAACACTATGAGTACTTCACGAAGAGCCTGTTTGAATAACCCCAATGTATTCTGCTACATCTGTGGTGAATATTGCCAGGAGAACCAAAGAAGAAATATTACTAACTTTGTGAAGCAAGCATATCTGGCATACTTTGGAATGAAACTCGGAGACCAAGATAAGTCTTGGGCTCCCCATATGGTCTGTAAAACGTGTGTCGAAAATCTACGTCAGTGGAAAAATGGACGAAGAAAAGGTTTAAATTTGGTGTGCCTATGGTATGGCGGGAGCCAAAGAATCACCACAGTGACTGTTATTTTGTTTGGTTAATGTGAAAGGTATCAATCGTTACAAGAAACGTAAATTTGAGTATCCGGATTTGGAATCAGCAAGGCGACCTGTACCACACTCCGACGATGTCCCCATCCCAGTGTTCACTACACTCCCAGACCTAGCATTGTCTGATGAAGAAGATATCCAGGATTTGATGGTGTGCACACGTGCAGATAGTGGTAGTGAATATGAAGAAAGTACTTCTACACAGCAACAGTTCTCAGGAAGAGATCAATGATTTAGTACGAGTTAAGTCTCTCAAGCAAGATTCTGAGCTTTTAGCATCTAGACTAGGTGAAAAAAGAATTGTCTCAAGGCCGAATGTAAAACCTCCAGTTAGTGTACTTCTTTACCATTTCATTTGAGAAGGGTTCAGTACCTTTGTGGACATTCTGGAACCTTACCAAGTGACCTAATGCCCGGATTAGGGTGTTTATGATACGATGTTGGCAATGAGGAACTGAAATTGTTTTGTGTTATAATGCAAAGCAGTTTATTATCAGGCCAGTAGATGCAAGCCAGAAGAACTAATGGTGCCAAAATACAGATCGATGCAGACTTATAGTATGAACAATAGTGGTCTATATGCACGTTGATTTGAAGATGGTCAACATCTTACTTGGACAGCACAGCAAAACGGATATACTAAGTACCCTTATTTCATATGCTTGTGGGATAGTAGGGCTAAAAAAGACCACTAGGAAAAAGTTGTATGGCCTGCTAGGGAAATATGACTGTAGGTGCATCAAATATCATTAACGAACCCCTGGTTGACAGGGAAAAATTATTTTCCCACCACTCCCACATCAAACTAGGACTGATGAAGCAATTTGTTAAGGCCTAGACAAAGATGGTGAATGTTTCAAATATATTTGCAGATTTTTCCAGGGGGTTAAGTATGGAGAAACTCAAAGCTGCAATCTTTAGCGACCCTCAAATTCGCCAAATCATCAAAGATACAAATTCATAAATTCCATGACTGATATTGAAGCATCTGCCTGGAAAAGTTTTTTCTTGGTTGTTCAGAACTTTTGGGCAACCATAAATCTGCCAACTATGTAGAACTCGTACAGAAAATGCTTTCAGACTTCAAAAATTTGAATGCTAATATGAGCATAAAGTTCACTTTCTACATAGTCACTTAGATCGGTTTCAGGATAATCTAGGATGTTATAGTGAGGAACAAGGGGAGAGGTTCCATCAAAATATCAAGGTGATGGAAGAAAGATACCAAGGAAGATGGGATACACACATGATGGCAGACTATTGTTGGAGCCTTCAACGTGATTGTCCACATTCTGCACACAGGAGACAATCATATAGACAGCGATTTGTAATGCATTAATTGTGATTTCATTGTACTGAATTGAATGTTTTGACCTATTATCATTTTATGTACTTACTCATTAACAATTTGGTATAGTGATTTTTATTGTGAATTACGTTACAACCTAGCATAAATTGTTGTTATTAATGTATTTTGTGACCACCCTGTATCTCAAAAACTAGAGCCAATCTAGGAAAACGGAGGTCATATTCGGAATCAGGGCAACAAGTTACCTATTAAATGACCTTCAAATGTTTTGCCGCAAAATCTTTGTTGGCCAGTGTATTATTCGGTTTAAATTGACAAAGTTTACTAAAGGATTTCAGGTTTATATATATATGTTTCTATATATATATATATATATTAACAAAATATAATATATATATTATATATTTATTTTTTTATATATATATATATATATAATATATATATATATATATATATATATATATATATATATATATATATATATATATATACTAACTCTATATATATATATATATATATATATAACCAATATATATATATATATAGAGAGAGAGAGAGAGAGAGAGAGAGAGAGAGAGAGAGAGAGGGAGGGAGGCGAGTCTCTTTTCATGAATCGGAGAGGTTTTTCTTCATTGTTGATCATTTAAATTATGGCAATTTGATCTTACAATTAGCAAATGATCAAAACGATATTGTGAAATTTATTATTGTCCGGAATATAAAATCTTTTATTGACACAAAATTAACTATTTTTATTTATTTAAAATATTATTTAAAATTATTTCTTATAGATGTTTTATCCCCCAGTCAGAAAATATTTGCTTTAGAAATTTTCTTTTGAAAATCTTTTGGACCAAAGAAAAGTTAATTTCACAATTTTATTGTCATTTTTTATTGCTCCTACCCCGCTCCAGAAGAGAAATAAAATAATATAGGAATTCATTCTTTAAGGGATTCAAGTAAACGGACATTTTCTAAAATGGCGGAAGAAGGAAACCTTTGCATCTGCGATATTATTTTATTTTTTCCCCAAAATAGAAATTTCTAAATAACTTATAAATAATTAATTTAAAAATATGTTTCAAGACAAAAAAAGAAAATCCTTCAGCCAAATTTTTTCCAGAATTTTCAAAATTTCTTTTTACAAAGAGAGAGAGAGCAAAAACAAATTTAAATGTTGCAGTTTGAAGCAATCTTTTTTACATTACAGGAATCTATACAACATCTTTCAAGTTAACGAAAAATATATCATTATCATGCCATATAATTAATTATTATTATTATTATTTATTATTAATTACTTATTATTATTAATTATTATATATTTATTATTATTATTATTATTATTGATTATTATTAAATTATTATTATGTATTTGATTATTTATTAAATTATTGAGTAAGAGAAAAGGTAATGAGTGGCACTAAATGAGTTGTTAATCTTTAAAAACAGTTTCAACCCTTAACGTAACCATGAATGACGTCACAATTCATTTTTCTATATCAATAAATTTGTTTTAAAAAACTTAATTTAAATCTATCAAGGCGCAGACCCCACTGCCCTCTCAAATCACACACACCACACACACAATATATATAAACACACACACGACACACACCCACACACACAACACACACACACACACACACACACACACACCACACACACAACACACAAGCAACCCCACACCAAACATAATAAAGATACACAGGCTGAACGACATCACACAACCACACACACACACACCCCCCACCACAATCGCAGCGACACCACACACACACACACACCACACACACACAATCACACACACCACACACACACACCACACACTACACACACACACACACACACACACACACACACTCACACAGGTAGTGTTTGGTTGGCTGTGTGGTGGGTGGGCATGACACACAACCACACAGTTTGGACACCCTCGACATCACACATCACACACACATCAAGTTGGGTAGGCACTACACACAACCACACTACTATACCACACCACAGCACACATATATTTATATATTATATATATAACTTATACTATATATATAGTTAGTATATATATATAGTGGATATAATAGTAGTATATATATATATTATATATTGTATTGTGCTAGTATATAGTATATTAGTATAGTATGTTATTTTATAATATTAGTAGTATATTTATATATAGTATAGGTATAGTGTATAGTGGGTCAGGATCCGAGGAGGAGCAGACATGGTAATCTAAAAAACTATAACGGCTATTTATAAAACATAAAAAAGACATTTTTTATTTAATTAACTATTAGTGTATTTTATCCAATGTTTTTTTTTAAAAAATAAGAAATAAATAAAATAATAGCCTGCAAGAAAATTTAAAATTGGTTTAAAATGGATGGATAGCTGTATGATAAGCATAGTTTTTTGAGAGCTACGAAGGAGCTCGAAGTACCGAGAAACGCGCAAAAATTGAAAATGTAGAATTTTTTTTTTTAACATAAAGAATACCCACGGGTAAGAAAGGAGACAGAGTCTGGGGTTGTCTGGCTGACCGTAGGGGACGACGAGGGGGATTTTTTTCGTCCCCCTCTGTACCCTTCCGTCGGCTCGAACACCCTAATAGAAGGATATAAAAAGAAAAAATAAAATTTTCTCCAAAGCGTAAAAATGAGAGAGATACTATTTGGGTAACCTCTTGGCTCTCGGAACTGAGGAGTGCAGGGGATTCAAGGTCAATCACCAGCGATACGGCTTGCCAGTCTTAAGATTATACTAATATTTAAGGGTTATTTATTTTCCAATATAAAATAGAGAATAATAAAAAAAAAATTTTAAGTTTCAATCGATGAAATTGACTTTGCTGAAAGATTCAAAAGGGTGTATTAATATCTTCCTGTAGATGTTATAGTTTTCTTGAGTTTACATACCTTGGCCACTTGCGCGGATGCTGGGCCTACTATATTATATAAATATATATATAATATATATTAAGTAATATATATATGAGTATATTATATTTAATATAGTATTATAGCTGGTAGTATATTTTAGTATATGTATATATGTATATATATGATAGTACTTATACTCTATTTAGTATATGAGGGTAGTATATAGTAATATATTTAGTACTATATGTATATTATATATGTGTATAGCTATATACAATATAAAATATATTTATAATATTTATATACTTATGTTTATATATCGTAGTTGTATACGAATATACATATATATATAACTAAGTATATTTATATTCAAAATAATGTTATTATATTATATATAAGATATCTATGTATATATAGGCTATAGGGTAGGTATAGTATATTATATAGGCTAAGGTAAGAGCTTATACAATTATTTGTAGAGATTGTACTTATGAGTATAATCGTATTGTTATATGATACTATGTATTAGTATATAACCTGTTAGGGTTATGAGTAATTAGCGGAGTGTATAAGTATATTATATGAGTGTATAATTATGTTAGTATAGTGTATTTGTTGATGTGCTATATTGATTATATATAGCTTGTAATTATATGGTTTTAGTTAATATATATATATAATATATATTATAATTGATTAAATATAATTGGAGTATGGATTTGTGTTATATGTGTGGCTGTTATGTGGACGGTTATTATATATTATATTATTTACTAGTATATACTATATGAACATGTTATTGGTTTAACTGGCGTTATCACACCTGTATTCAATAGTATATATTATATATTGTATATATCCTCACTACCATATAATATATATATTATAATATATATATATATATATATAGTAGTATATTATTTATATTAATATAATAATTAAAATTATTTATATAATATATATATATATATAGTATATATATATATATATACTATTATATATAGTATATATATTATAGTTTATATATATATATATATAATATATATATATATATATATATGATATATAGTAACTATATATATATATATATATATTATATATATATATATATATATATAAGTTTATATAAATATCGAAGTATACACCCAAAACAGAAATGTAGTAGAGGAATATTTATTAATGTTTAAATTTTCATTTAGCAATTTTTAATATTAATAAAGTCGTTCAAGTTCCATTAATTTAAAACTTTTAAAAACATTGAAAAACATTTTTTTCTCAGGTAAATCCTCTTTAAACTTTTTTTTATCCATATTTTAATTTAATCTTTTTTATTTAAATAAAGTTTTTTTTAATAACTTAAAATAATTTAATATACCGTATATATTAATATATATAATATATCATATATATATTATAATATATATATATATATATATATATGTATATATATACTATATAATATATATATATATATATATATATATAATATATATATATATATATATATATATAGTATATATTATATATATATATATATATATATATATCAATATATTATATTATTTTTTATTATGTTATTTTGAAATGTCTATGTGAGTTTTACCCTGAATGGTGAACTAATCTATAATAAATATATAGGTCCTTTATTAAACTAGGGGGCAATGAGACTATAAAATTAGGATCGGAATGGTTGGTAATGGCAAAAAATTAGTTGGAGTCAAATTGGCTTCTTTTATTGTTGTTAGTTGCGAAAAAAGAAGAAATTAATTTAATTTTAGGCACCGGGTTTGCCAGAAGCCCAGCGGGAGTCCGCGGCGGTCTGCCGTGCATTGAGGCAACGTGTATCCCCCTCTAATGGTATTTCTTTTAATTAAAAAAAAGATGCATGGCGTCCTACATTCTTTCTAAAAACTTAGTAACATAAATCAACATTTAACTGAAATAGGACCTTGGCCTATAAGCTATAAACTCTCATTTTATTTATAAGCTTAGGCTGTGCATTGGCCAAATAAAAAGTTGAGAAGAGTTTCAAGTATGTTGACTTAATGTTTGTTGTAACTATAATTATAAAATTTCTGGTATTATCCGATAATTATGTAAAAATTCATATATAATTATCGACAAAGTAAATAATTAACTGTAAGACAAAATTAAGTAAAAAAAAAAGAAAAAAAAAACACCAAATTCACAAATACTAATAGTCCTAATTCAAACTTCATGGGTTTAAAGGTCGTTTAATAAGTAAAATTATTATGAGTAATAATTTCTTACAAATGAATACTAACCTACTGAATATTAGAAATTATATTTGTCATTTCCTCCAAGTTTTAATTGACATCTCCTATCCACTCCCAATGTAATGACACTATAATTTATATATTTATATAGCTCACGCCCTCGTGTTATGTGGCAAAAAAATTAAAATATTTAGCAATCAATGAATGACAATATGTAACATAGCATAATATCCTCAGAACATCAGAAAGTAATTAGTAGACGTACCATAATGCACTTATTTATATTTTAATTAAATAATGACATACCCTATAGTAGAGTGGGATACACGTTGCCTCAATGCCTATACTAACTAGGCAGACCGATACCCGCGACTCTAACCTGTGGGCTTCTCAGTATACAAACCACTCACGGTGCCATATATAAATATTTAAAGAGAATTTGAATTATCTTCTTTATTTCTGAGTCACAATCAATAGAAATAACGCATAATTTTTATATCCATTAAGATGAAATATTTTGTTGAATTTCAACAATGTTTCTTGAAATCCTAATTAATTGTTAGTTCTAAGCCAGGTAATTCCAAACTAAAAAGAAAACAAAGTAATAAAGCAATTATTAATATGTAAAATGATTAGTAGACTTATGATGCAAACAAAGAAAAAACTACTTTCGCAATTGTAAATTGGAAAAAAGAAAGTCAAAGACATATAAAAGTCTATGTGATGAACCAGAAGCAAAGCAACAGTGACACTGATTAACTTTTTTCTGTATCTATTTTTTATAATCAAAATTTCTGAGACAAACTCACTACATTTCGTCAAAATAATAGTTTATCATTTAATCATTAGCAGTAAGACATATTTCATACTTCCCAGTTCGAGTTCTATATTCTGTAAATGAGGGGTGCTAAAGACATAATATAAATGTAAAAAGTAAAAAGAAAAAAAATCACTTTTTCACATTTATTCTTGCAATTAAAAATAGTTTATCATTTAATCACTATGCTTTTATGACATGTAACAAATAACAAGAAAAAAAATGCCTTTTAAGCTAACAATTTATCGTCTTGCAATAAAAATAGTTAATACATTTAATCATTTAATATAATCAATATATTACATATAATTAATTAATAAATCAATAATCTTTCAATAATAATTAATTAAAATATATAGATAATAAAAAATAATTGAAAAATAATATATAATATATATATAGTGAGTCAAGTTAAATAATAGATATTTTAGATCTTTCTAATTATACTTTTTATTTATCAAAGTTAAATAAATTCAAATACTCATTTATTCTTGCAATTAATAAATAGTTAATCAATTTAAATTTAGCGAGTAAAGTTTTCTTAGATGGCACACCCCGTTCGCAAGCGCATTATAAGCGAGCGCTTCAGGCGGACAGCGGTACTTAACAAGATGACAATGCCACAGCCAGCCTGTCTGTAGCGATTCTCAAACTGTATTAAAAAAACAAACCTTATTTAACTAAAATATTAAAATAGTTAAATTTAGCTCATTTGGATCAATTAAAAACTTAGATTAAATATAGAGATAATTCTTGTGTTTATTTAAATTGTGGGAGTTTAGTTACTTTTAATTTATGAGAGAATTTTTTTAAATTACACACTCTAGAAATCGTCAATATTTACATTACTTAACTCCATAGAGTGTAAAAACATTATGGCTACTAATATAAATTAGTATACAGTAGCTATACTAACTAACAGCTAGACCGATCCCACTCACACATTTAATTTAACTGAGTTATTTTGGGAGTAAGTGAACTATGACATCATTATATTATATAAATTTATATATAAGTTTATATATATTAATATATATTAAATATATATATATTATATATATATATATATAATATATACTATATACTATATAATATATTATAATAATATATATATTATTATATATATTATATATGGCTATACGTATTATATAAGTGGTACGCGTTTCTCTGAGGTTCACAGAAAATTTATAGTTTTAAGAATTAAAAATTTTAACATGTTGTTTTAATTTTTTAATAATTAAGAAGTACTTAAAAAATTAAAGTTTTGTTATAAAAGTCACTTTAATTTTTAGTTTTATTTTAGGCATTATTAAGTTTTAAATATAAATTGGTTTTCATAAGAAAAAAGTAATGTAATGCAATGTAATGTTAAAATTAGGTAATATTAAAAATCAAAAGTATTTGCTAGGCGGGTGTTATTTTTTTCTAAGTCACCAGTTATGATAAAGGGTTTTGTTAAAGTTATATGTTAAAATATTGAGGTACACGGTGCACTTCATTAAGTCAGGATTTATGATAGGTTTTAGTTTAAATTATGGAGTATTTTAGAGTCGAGAATGATACACGCTTTTATTAATTATTTCCTTAACCTTTTCAGACAAGGTGTAATTTCAGACATATTCAAATATTAAAATATTTAATATATACATAAAATAAAAAAAAAATAAATATATAATGAATAACATATTCTGGTAACCAGTGCTTAATTAGCAATGAAAACAATTAATTAACTTAAAACTAATAATTCGTGAGTATAAAAATAATATATATAAATATATAAAAAAATGAATATTAATAAATATTCTATGAGTTTATTATCATACATATATCTTACATATTAAATAAATAAATAGAGTAAAAATTAAAAGATTATTGAACTTTCACTTACAATGGCCACCATGAGCCTAATGTTATTGTAATTAGTCCTATCATAAGCTATAAATTGATAGGGGTTTACATACAGTATCTAACTGATTATTAACGTATAATCACAACTACGCAAGAAGTACGTACCAATACGAAATACGTATGAACCATATATAGTATAATATATATATATATATATATATAGTATATATATATATACTATTATATCTATATATATAGTATATATTATATATATATATATACTATATAATACAGGGCAATACTAGTTTTGTTATGTTTTAAGACTGCGTCAGTTTTGATTTTTTTTTGAGTTTTTTTTATTACACCATAGTATATTTATCATATGTAATCTGCCTCCTAACAGTCAACTTTTATAGGAGGGTATCGGACATGATTCATAAAAATATATAGGAACGAAGTTGGTTTCTCCGACTCGTCAAGTTTGTAAATAAAATCTTTTTTTTTTTTTTTTTTAACTAAAGGAAATACCCAAAGGGTAAACCGCAAAGATTGGAGGAGTCGGGTCCTCTCGGCCTTCCGGGGGAATGACAGGGTAGGAATATTTTTCCCCCCCTCCGGGGAAGGGTCTCCGGAACCCCCTCTTTGGTATTTGGGGTGTCGCGGGGGTTCCTCCCGCCCCTCCCCTAACGGGGTATGGAAAACGTCCCTTCTGTCCCCCGTCGGCTCGAGCCCCTAACATTTTTTTTTTTTTTTTTTTTTTTTTTTTTTATTATTTTTTTTTTTTTTTTTTTTACCATTTTTGTAATAAGCTTTTACAGCTGATCCAAATATATAATTGGTTTTCTGGCTAAAGTCCTTGTACTTTCTGTAGATATTTAATTTATGAAAAAAAGATTTTTTTTTTTTTTTTTTTTTAAACGTTTTTACTAATAAGGTCGTGGTAGGGGATGGCGGGTCTGGATGTTTCAAATATAGTGTCAAGTTGCGTAGTTTCTGTTAAGTGGTCGTACTTTTCGAGAATCTTTTCATATTTTTTAAAATTATTGAAAAATGTTAATTTTAAATAACTTATTTAACATACCTTCGAAGCTTTTGAATCATGTTCCCCATCACCTACTGAAATCATATGTTTAGTATCATATACTAGCAATACTGTTAAAAAAAAAAAAAAAAAATCCAAAACTGACGGAGTCCTTCAAACATAAACAGGCCTATACTATAATATATACTTATATATTATATTTATAATATATATATATATATATATATATTTATATATTATATATTATATAAATACTATATATATTCTAACTATATTATAGATATATATATATCATAATATTATTATATATAATAGTATATATATTACTATATATATAGTATATATATATTATATATAAACTATTAATTCATAATAATAATTAATATAGAGTATAATATTTTTTAATACATTTTTATTGCTAAGATGCGTTAGGGCAGTGTTCCCAATTCTTTTTTAGTGGCGCACCAAATGTGAAAAATGGATCCATGCCACCGCTATCTCTTCATCAATATATAATATATACTATATATATTATTATAATATATATATATATAATATATACTTATATATTATATATAATATATATATATATATTAATATTATTATATAATATTATATTATATACTATATAATATCTTAACTAATACTAATAATATATACATATACATGAGTATACTTCATGTACCAGAAAATAAAAACAATTTAAGGTTTTTCACTTACACTGCTTGTCGACGCAACCCCATGATAAATCTCGAGATGCCCCAAGGGGTGCGCTTGCACCCTATTTTGTTTCTGAAAACCACCACGTTAGGTGAATATACCCATTTATTTATTTATATTTTTATATTTATTTTTGTTATATACAATATATTTTCTGATTTCCATAGTACCTTTTCTTTTCCATCTAATCTTCACCTTCACCCAAACACAACTACACATAAGCACACATACTCATTCTTATATAGGCAGATCACACACACACACAACACCACACACACACAACACACATCGTATTATTCACCACACACACACACCACACATCACACTACACCACATCACACACACCACCACACACATACACACACACAATTTCATTTATTATTCCCTATTTCATTTATTTTTTACTATCATCTCACACATGGTCGGACACTACATACTTAGCACATCACGCATCGACGTACACAACTCACGGACATAGCAGCACACACACACAGGTCCTGCACACACGGCGACCACACAACACATCTGCAGCAATTCACCCTTATGATTTTTGAAATGGTAAATTAATATAATTATTAAAAATTTAAATTATTATTATATTTGAATAATCTATTAAAACTAAGCAATGAATAATAATATAATATTATGCTGAATTACAACCAAAGACGAAATTTCAGTGTTTGAGTACTTTGTTATTACTGAAAATTTACATGTAATATGATAAGAATTAACCTAAAACTGTTAATGAAAATGATAAAATTTTAGTTATTCAAAATAATATTATATGATCAAATCATTTTAACGAATGAATGAATTTTTGAAAATTAATAAATAATCACTGTACATTTAAAAACATAATTAGTGAAACTATAATTTGTTCAAAATACTATATAACAGATTTGAACACTTATAAATTTATATATTCAAATGTGAGCTAAAATCGCACGATGAGTAATTTATCAATGTACATTGATTTTATTCATTAATTTCATGTACCCTAAAAATCTTAAAATTTCTTTAGTATTTTCTTTTATTTTAATATTTACTCAAAAGATATCTTTTCACAGAATAACATTAATAATTAATAAATACACATGTTATCACAAGTTAACTACTAAAATATTTATAAAAAAAATACAACAACACAAGAAATGCCCATAATGACACCAAATATTAAGGCACGTCCATAACTGTAAAAATATTCACTTTCACCTTCCGAACTACTATAACAGTAGTTCCTATCGTAAGAACCTTAACTCAAACCTCATCCCAATAAACATTTATAGGATTTAGTTTTCGAAATGTTATATTTGAGAGGTAGGGAAAGGCATTCCTTCAGATAGTTTATCTTTCCCAATTCTTTTTATGTATTACAACGAGGTAAGCTGCGGTCGTTTTGATATTTATTCTTATATATTTTGTTCATAGTAATTGATATAATTGATAAATTTAATAAAAAATGTGTGTTAATACAATAATTGTGAATTGTTTTTTTTGCAAATGATCATATATATAGATGACTATAGTCTTATTAAATGACTTGCAGTATATCATTAGTATTTGCACTCTATATTTATCAGTTATATAATTAGATATAATTATATATTATAGTCTATTTAGTATATTTGGTTTATTTATATATGTTATTTTAATGTATTATGATGGGTTCATCATATTAGTTAGCCTTCTGGTTGCCGGAATAGATAGTTGGTGGGGTTACAATTACGGAGGCAGCTCACCTTATGCCCCACCCGGCCACAGACTCAGACTAAAGCAATGTAGATTAAACCATTGCAAGGACAAGTCGAAAAGAACAAGTCTACGAAGCCTCGTTAGTTCGCCCTCTTTTATCACCTATTAGTGATAACTCACGTTAAGTCAGTTGTTTGTTGGTTGCATCACTGCTTTAACTTTAAGCTTCAACCATGTGTACGCACTGCCTTGCTGCGAATCACTTTGGTAAGAACTGCGCGATTTTTGAAAAGAAGAAGCTGTACGATTCTTCGTTCGTACTACCTTTATAAAATCCACACCCCTCTCATACATGCCTCACACACGCAGCAAATAAACCGCGATCCGAACGAACACATCAATAATGTGCAATACCTCGTCAGTGCATAGGTGGGTATCATCCCACCTGGCACAGGTAGGGCACCTCAACTAACAACCATAACCCCCTCTACAAAATCCCCAACAAATACTAAATCTCCAATATTCTAAATGATCCTTTCATTACTCAACGAATACCTCTAAATACCTCAAACTCCTACACTTTTACTTCACCTCCATGGAAACAATATCCTTTACTGACTCAATCACTTTTTTCTTCGAATCCTCGCGGATGACTTACACACACAATGTTTATAGCACTTACCGTTTAATAGCACCTGTAGACCGAATGCTATCATTGACCATCCTTCTCCACGATGATACTCAAACACATCTCATATGTACTTTCCCATTTCTTTCTTTGCTCATTTATCCCTTCTTCGAGCGGTCTCTCACTAACTTAACTTCTCGTTAATATACACACGATGTAAACTTTTCTCGAATTTATCAACTTCTTTCTCACACCCATAAACTATCCATACACTTCCTAGAGTTATTTCCGTCCATTCTTGACTATCATTGGTGACTTTAAATCCATAATCTCTTTTTATTATTTAAGTTAACAACATTTCCTAAGTACTTACTACATAGCTGCATTAATACATTCTGGATGTGAGACACATAACCCTACCTTTATAGTTAAGACCGCTAACGCCTACTCAAGACTTCTGTCCTTTTACATCCATTCGGAAGACGAAATTTTTTACCATTGCATTCAGCCACTCCATCACACTGCTTATTCATTCAAGCTTTCCTAATTGCACTCTGCTTTATCTCCGTTCCCCTTATCATTCAATCCAATTAACTAATATATTAAACATCAGACACCTTGTTCCCAGTCTGCTAGCTACTACTCCCGTACACGATCATTACTTATACCCGAGAACATTCCCTCACTCTATAACCATAACCCTATAACTCTGTCATCTACGTTACTTTACACATAACCGCTCCCACTTACACACCTACCAATCTCTCTACCAGTCCTTCAATTTAAAACTCTCATTCAAGATTCACCACACAAACCAATTATCCGCATGATATTATTGAATAGAGGCACCCTCCCCTCTGTCCACTTCTGCACATCATTCTAACCACTATACTCCACCCTTATACCCTGCCACTAAAGACCCTAAAAACAAACAACAAAAACCCCTTCTAACTTCTTTCAATAACTCCATCCATATATAAATGGAATAACCAAGGAGACATCACAACATCCTGCCTCACCGCTAATTAATATAAACCACATACACTTTATAACCCACAGGGCATTATTCTATACGCACGACTTCACTACGTCATACATATTTAATGATCCATCTCAAAAGCTACAAACACAACTACCATATACGACTAAACACCCACCATAGAGCTTCCCTATCTAATCCTATCATACGCCTGTTGCAAATCCATAAAGACCCTAAATACAATTTATTCTTCTTCTCCTTCATTTTCTCACATCCTTTATTCAATGTAAAAAGATATTGAGATCCACGAAATACCTCAAAACTTCGACTAAACCCACCACTACCATAAACGCACCTCTGTTCTTCCCACAATCAGTCCTTCAGTCACTCGACGCACCCTCTCGACACCAAAAAACCAGCATATACCTTCCCTACAACACATTAAACTAATCGCCACTATACTATATATATATATAGTATAAATATATATATATATTAATAATATATATATATATCTATTATATATATATATATATATAAATAATATATATCATAATATATATATGAGCACCATATTAATAAGTGGTTTAATCTAATGTTTAAGGTTTAATTTAGGTTAAGTTTGGTTATGTGTTAGGGTTAGGTTATGTTAGATTAGGTTAGCCGATTAGAGTTAGGGTTACCCAACCAAATTTAATGTAATTTAAAGCCACTAAAATTCATTAAACCCATAACGATACTTAATATATGGCATCTAATTCGCTCCACTGGCAGTCAAACCACTATATAAATAGCACATATAATATATTATATACTATATATATATATATATATTATATATTATACTATATATTATATATTATATATGATATATATATATATATATATATAATATATATTATATATATATATATATATATACTATATAATATATATATGATGCTAAATGCTTGATAATCAAAAAAAAATATTAAAATATTGAATCAATTAATTAAAAGTAACAAAAAAAACAAATTTAACTGATTAAAAAATCTTTACTTATTCTAAAAACTTAGTCTTTTTCCCACCCTGAATATAATATATATATATATATATATAGTATATAATATAATAATATATATATATATATATTATATCTATATATATATATAATATATATATATATATATATATATATATATATATCTATATATTATATATATATATATATATATCTATATATATATATATATTATATAATATATATATATATATTATATATATATATAATATATATTATATATATATAGCTTTTAAAAACCATCCTTATAATTACCATACTTGCCATACAACGTTTGGTAAGTAGAAATAGAAAGGATGAAATTA
>JABUQX010032864.1:5000-7500 GCA_015478945.1 Trachelipus rathkii
AGTGAGGGTTCGTCGCGTCCCGTGAAGCTCTAGGGTGAATTTTCTGACTGAAACGAGTTCTCACCTCAAAGGTATAAAGGGGGTGGAAAGGCTGGCTTTCTTTTCGACTTTGCGTCATATTCTTTAATCACTTCTTTCCTGTCCCTGGTGCATTGCCGACAACCCAACTCAGTCCTGGGGAGAGAAGGTATGAAGGTGATATATATATACATATATAAAGAAAGAAAGGAGGGTATATATGCTGCTATGGTAGAGTTGAAGAGCAGCAAAGAAAGAAGAAAGGTTATATATATACATATATACATACATATATATATGATAAATATATATATATACATATATATTATTATATATATATATATATAGTATATATTATATAACTATTATATTACATATATTATATATTATATATATATTATATATATATATATATATATTATTATATAATATATATCGTATATTATATATATATATATTATATATATATATATTATTATATATATTATATTATAATAAAAAGTTAGCATATATATATATATAATATATATATATATATATATATATATATATACATATATATATATATACAGTATTATATATAATATATATATATGTTATATATATATATATATATATATATATATATATATATATATATATATATATATATATATATATATATTATATATATATCCCTACCAATAACCCTGGTAACTCTGTAACAGAGGCTAAATCTACATTTAAAGATCGAAATTTAGTAATATTTAGTGTATATTAATAATAATAATATAATAAATAATAATAATAATAATAATAATAATAATAAATAATAATACATTAATAATAATAATAATAATAATTTAATTATTTATTATTATTATTAGTAGTAGTATCATAGTAGTAGTAGTAGGAGTAAGTAGTAGTAGTAAACAAAGTAATTGTTAAATTTTGTTTTTAATGCACAACAGCAAAACCGCGGTTGTTGAAATTTTGGGTTAAATCGCAACCGCAACCGCGGTTGTTGAAAATTTAAGAACCGCAAAAAAACTGCAACCTGCGGTTATGCAAAATTCAGCTTCGCCCATCACTAAATATATATATAGCAGTATATATATATATATATATATATATATATATATATATATATATATATATATATATATATATATATATATATATATATATATATATATATATATATATATATATATATATATATATATATAATATATATTAATAATATGTGCTTGTGTATATTATAATAATATACACAACACATATATAGTTGTTATTAATAATAATTTATTATTAAAGAAATATTATATGATATAAAATACATTTTAAATACTTTTATTAATATTAAATTATTAATATTAATATTAATTTAATATTAATATTATTAAATCGTAATTTTATTTAGGAGAGGCTCTTCAAAACAATAAACTAACACGTTATTATAATTAGGCGCAAAATCTTTTATTTTATCATGAAAATCGTTTTTATTTGCGGTTTTTTGAGCCATATTTGCGTGTTAACATTATTATTATTATTATTATTATTATTATTATTATTATTATTATTATTATTATTATTATTATTATTATTATTATTATTATTATTATTATTATTATTATTATTATTATTATTATAAATACTGCTACTGACTGTCTACTACTACTACTATTACTACTACTACTACTATTTACTACTACTACTAATATTACTATTTTAAAAAAATAAATGTAATGCATTGACAAACATTTCTTCTATTCTTAATCTCTTTAGTGATTCTTATATTATATATATATATATATATATACATATATATATATTATATATTACATACATAAAGATTATTATTATATATTATTATTATTATATTATATATAAAGATATATATATATATATTATTATAGTTATATATTCTATTATTATTATTATTATTATATATATATATATATATGTATATGCCTATATATATACATATATATTATTATTATATATTATTATATATATATATTATTATTATTATTATATATATTATTATTATATATATTATTATATATATATAGTTATATATATATATAGTATATATATATAAATACATATATTATTATATATATATATAGTTATATACATATATTAAGTTGATATATATACAGATATACATATATATTGTTATTGGTGTTATACGTGTATACATACAGATATATATATATATATATATATATATATATATATACAGAAAGAGGGAAAGAAATAGAGAGGGGAGAGAGAGAGAGAGAGAGAGAGAGAGAGAGAGAGAGAGTTACTTGTAGAGACATACTTTGGTGATTTTTTAAAAATCACGAGATTTTTTTAATTTACAATTTCTTTCTATTTTAGATTTAGGAATGTCACTATATATACTTATAACTTGCAAAATTACTGCGTGACGTGTTACGAACCAAAAAATCAAAAATATCAAAAAATCAAAAATCACAAATTGATTTTTTTAAAA
>JABUQX010032864.1:15000-16845 GCA_015478945.1 Trachelipus rathkii
CGAATGTAGGAAATTAAGTGGTTGGAAAATCAATGTATATTCTTACGATTTAGAGAATTTTTAAAACAATTATTGAGCTTTTATTTGGATCTAGATATTTTCACTTCTAAACCATCATATGAATTGAAATCTGTAATCACTGGCACATTTGTTGTAAGTTTAGTTAAACATCAACTTTGTTCGTCCTCACCATTCCATTATGTACTTTAGTGCAGTCACCACTCACCATCAATACATAGATTGTGGAAATCTTGTTAAATTGAAAAGATTTTCTCACAAATATCAATGAAAAATTTCCAAGCATTTTTGAAGATGCAATAAGACTTCCGCATTTTATTAGTGAAGAAATGAGAAATCTGCGTGTCAAAGTCAATGAAAAATCAAAAATAAAGCAATAAATTTAAATTGTAATTGCAGTTTCTTTCTTAATGATTTTCCAAAACAGTTAGAGAGCAAGTTCGTGAGTCACAGATCCACGCTTACCAATCTTGGTAAAGTCGAACGTTCCATCAATATCTGTTAAAAATTTGAAAATTTTGTAAATGAATTTGATCTATACAGTCATTTTGTGGACCTAGAAACTTTGAACGCCGAGTTTACTTTGTGGAATAAAAATGGGAAAAATTCAAAACCTAAATATCTATCATTGGATGCTCTCGGCATCTTAAATGAATGCACCTTGAAACCTTTACAGGTAAAGTTGAGATAAGCATAGTTAAAAAAAAAACATCGAAATTTTTGTAAAAGTAATCGAGGATATGGGTATGAAGCAACGCTGCCACATGTTGTTAATAAAAAATTGGCACCATTACGATATATTTATAAGCAACGTTATTCTGTTTTCATATATTTCTTTTTACGTTCGAAAAATCAGTAAGGTTATGATAAGTTTTGTTAAGTATACACAGATTTACAGTGTATACTTAACAAAACTTATTATAACCTAAACTTAATGGGTCCTAAATTGAATTTAAGCAGAAAAAAATTTGATAGAGTGAATATTTATATATATATATAAGAGAGAGATTTGGTAGCGATTTTGTAGTCATCCTTCATGGGGACGATAGATATTTAAAAAACGATTATTGGAAAAATATCGATATTTTGTATAACTAAGCTAATTTCAACTATTACCTTTTCCCCAAACTTTTTTTTTATTGTAAAAGATCTTTGCATCTATCCTAGTCACTATACTTGCACTCCAGAAGGATCTTTCTCTACTCCAAAAAAGATTCAAAATCTACCATCACAATTCTATAGAGAGTAAATACTAAGAGGGCTGGCTTTAATGAGTGTTCACAGTAACTCCACAATAAAAACGGAGAAAGTGATCAATCATTTTGCTGGTAAGAAAGCTAGAAGAATAAATATTTATATAAAATAACATGATTGATTATGAACCAGGTGACTCCCTAAAGGGGACTAAGCCAAATGGTCGACAGGAAAAAGGGTCGGCACATCAAAAAAATTTCCTGTACAGCCCGCCGCAGTCGTTAGGTTAGGTTAAGTTAGGTTAGGTTAGGTTAGGTTAAGTTTAGTCGGATTCGTTAGAGAAACTCTAAATAACCAGATCTTTTTTTTTACAAATGTTGAACCATGTTTTTGGGCCTCCTCGCTGGCAAAATTTGCATAGTTAAATTCCTTTAAAAAAAAAAAAAAAAAAAAATTCAAAATGGTATTAAATTCTTAAATGAAACTCTAAAGTCTTTCAAACCCTAATATATTTTTGATATTTAATAAATTTTGGTAAACTTTTTTTGCCAGTAAATTTGAATTTTAATGTTTGTGGTATAGTTTTTATGAAACTCCATTATATTGTTTCTTCGTGCAAATATATATATATAT
>JABUQX010032865.1:0-10000 GCA_015478945.1 Trachelipus rathkii
CTAAAATTATTCTTCTCTTGTTCCTTCATAATCATCCATCAGTTTCCTTTGCTAGCTTTTCAGCCACCGAATGCATTACAAATCATATATAGCTTTTGCAATAATATGAAGTATTGTTATGAACTTATTACATACTGTCGATGTTTAATTTTGTAGTATATAATTAATATAATTATGTATAACCAATAATTTATACCCTAGGGTAATAGATCTATAAAAGAGAAATTTAACGTAGTTTTTTGTACGTAGGAGTATGAGGAAGTTTATTAGCTCATGTTACATTATACTATAGTCATATTGTATGTAATTTAATACTAATTATATATATTATAATGTAAGTTAAATTTAATGTAATAAATATTTTAGAATATAAACAACTTTTCATATACTTATAATTAAGAGAAGATTAAAACCGTATAGACATACCTTGAAAAGGGAGTAGCATTAGGGATAGGACTTCTATAATATAACATTATTATATTGTATACTATGTAGTTGTAGGTGTATTTTTTTTTTTTTTTTTTTTTATATATTATATTTTGTTGGATTTTTTGTGTATTTTATTTATATATGTATAGTGAGTGATGTTAATTATACTTATATATTTTTTAGTGTTTGGTGATATATATGTTTAGTTGTCTATTTATTAGTATGGGTTTGGTTGGGTATTATTATTTTGTGGGTTTGTGCTATAGGTTTATAGTAGTGTTGGTTTATATGGTGTTTTTTGGTGTTATTGGTGTGGGTGTATAGGGGTTGTTGTAGTTTGTTAGTAGTGTTTATTTGTAGGTTATTAGTTATTGAGTAGTTTTGAGGTGGTTTTGCGGTTAGTATAGTGTAGTTGTATTTGATGGGGGTGTATGGTTATTTTAGTATTGTTAGTGTGTAGGTATTGGATGTATTTGTTAGGTGTTGGTTGTTTGATTGAGTTTATTGGTTGTAGTGTATGGTATGTTTGTTTTGTGAGGGTGTGTGTGTTATTGATTTGTTCTTTCGTAGTGTATTATATTGTATAGTAGTGTTATATAGTGTATTTTGGTGTTATTAGTTGTTTAGGTGTTTTGTTAGGTGGGGTTATGTGGTGATTGGTATTATTGGGTAGGGTGGGTAGTTTATTTGTGGTTGTTGAGTGTGTGGTTTGGGTAGGGTTGTGGTTATTAGGTAGTTATGATTGGGTGATAGTTTTGTATATGGGTTTAGTTTATTGTAGAGTGTGGTAGTTTTTTAGTTATTGTTTTTAGTGATGGGTTGTATATTTTAGGGGGTATGTTAGTGATGTGAGTTAGTGTGGTGTGATGGTGTATTAGTATTAGTTGTTGGGGGGTGTGTTTTGTTTTGTAGTATAGTATGTGTTTGTTTATTAGATATGTGTTGTAATTGGTGTGAGTATGGTGTGTGTGGTGTTAGTAGTATATGGTAGTTTTGATATGTTTGGTATGTTATTATGTTGTTTGTTTGTTTGTTAGGTTGTTTTATATGTGGTGTGCTATGCAAATTCTCCTTATTCGTTATATATATATATATATATGTATATATATATATGTGGTTGGTTGGTATGGTTGAGTGAGTGAGTGTTTTGTTGTATTGTGTTATATTGATTTAGTAGGTATGTTAGTTAGGGTGTATAGGTGTGAGGGTTTTGTGTGGTTGTATTTATTTTTGTGTTAGTTTACTTATTATCTTATCGTGTTTATCTTATCTTTATTATATTCCAATTCTTTGGTTGTAATTTGGCGTTTCGGGTTATCTTTGTGTGTGTGTATGTGGGTTTTTGTGGTGTGTTTGTGTAAGTAATTTGTGTGGGTTGTGGTCTTATATCTTGTGTCCGAGTGTGTGTTTCTATTTTCGTTTTTTGTTAAAATCGGTAGTGAGAAACTTTGGTCTAGTGTATTTTAGTGATATAATAGAATCTTGTTTTATTTGTTCATAGTATCTGGTATGTCGTAGTAGTGTGTTGTAGTGTGTATGTTTGTTTTTTCTTGCTACTGTGTGTGTGTGTGTGTATTGTAGTTGGTTTTTCTGTGATTTCTGTTCTGTGTAGAACTGTTTGTTTGTTATTTCGTGTTTAGACAGTTGGACGTTGTAGTTAATATCGCATTTTTGGATATGGTTTTACTTCTATATATTTGATCTTTTTCGTCATACTTGTGTTTTGTAGTTATTCAGATTGAATTGTTTTTTTGTTTTTTATCGTCATTGCACTTTTTACGACCCATGGTCACTTGGCTGTGTCGTAAGTGTGTGTTTTTAAATTCTTTTGTTGTTTATTTCTATATGTTTAGGTTATTTATTTTTACACTGTGTTGAAGATAGGGGTTTTTAGTGTGTGTGTTTTTGAGATGAGTGTGTGTTCATAGTTTGTAAATATTTGATGGCTTGTTCGCGTGCGAATAATTTTTTCTCGATTGTTTCCTTTGTGGTTTTTTGTCTTTGTTTTCTGTCTTTTTTTGTTTTCTGTTTTTTTTTCTTTTTCTTTTTTCTTTTTTTTTAGTGTGTGATAGTATGTGCTATTGGTAAACGAAAGTACTTGCCTATAGAGCAGTCTCGAGAATGCTCTCTGTAATTTCTCCTCTAACTCGAATGTTCTTGTGGCTTAAAATCTTTCTTTTTTCGTTGTACTACAGATGTTGTATTTGGGCCTTATCTACTGTTCTCGTGACTAACTAACAGATTTTCATTGCATTTTTTGATTACTTACTACTGTATCTAGAAACTGTCCATATCTTCTCATCAAATACTGAGCGTCCTCTATTTAGGGGATTTCATGTACACAACACTGATGGGATGGGTTTTCCTCTCATACTGTTTAGGTTGGGTGAGGAAGCCCGAATTATTCAGTATTCTCAACGATATGGGACAGTTGATTAGGAACGCAACTAATTAAAGAACTTACACACATTCCGGATCGTCCCAACCAATTCTTGAACACACTTACCTATGTTTCACCACTACACCACTAGTCCTTCTCTATAAAGTATAAATACACACTTCGCTCCTATGGTAACTAACCACAACCTTATATCTTTTAATTTTAAATACTTTCTCTCCAACAGCTTCATCCTGCCCTATGCGTTTTTTCCGGCACTTTGATCCGATTTTTGTTTGTCCCCCCCCGAAAAAATTGGGGGGGGGGGCATACATTTTGTTTGTTTGAAGTGTGTGGCTTCTTTACGCTTTTAATACTATAATTTGGAGTGACTGTTTGACTCTGAAGACGCTCAGCTTTTGCCGATAAAGTGGGAGCTGTATTCGTTGATGGGATGAGCAGGTTCATTTCTTCTTCGACTAATTTTTTCTCCTCAAAACCCAGGTTTCAACTTCCGTGCTCGTTCTCTGGCATTCAGGCTTACACAGAAGTGGTATCGGATGTGGAAAATTCATTCGTTTTCCTATACTCTTGTTAATTTTCATTCAGCTAGAAATCGTTGTGCAGGGGTACTCTTCGACCAGCAAGTGGGACTTTAATTAAACGAAAGTGCGCTGACCTCCTTGGCTCTCTATCTGACAAATCTTTCTGGCCCTTGCAAAACATCTCTACAACTTCTGTGATTATCCTTTCCTCTCTTTTCGCCTCTGTAATGTTTATGTGTGCTAATACTCCAACTAAAGCCAATCTCTTTCAGCCTCCTATGTTTCCTCTAACTATCGGATATTCTGTCATTCTCTTTTCTCCTTCTCCTCTCAGGTGTCCTACGCCTTTACCCTGCGATTACTTTGATCGGGTACATGGGCTCTGAAATTTATGAACGGTTAGTGAATGGGGTGACGATCGGATCCTCCCGAGTTTTGATGGAAGTGTGTTTCATGCTAACCTCGCCCTCGTTCAAGACTATTTCTTCTATGCCCAATACTAGACTTTCCTCAGTGTTGGAAGCGGCATATGCCAAACTATTCCGAAAAAAAGGAAACCGCTGACCCTTCTAACTATCGCATATAGCTCAACTGTATTCTATCTAAGATCTGAACTTCTCAACCCTCTTATTAGACCATCTGGATCCTCATTCCCTTCTTTCCATGCCAGTACGCTTTCCGGTCAACTCGGTTCTACTAGCGATATTACTTTCCATTTAAGCTATGATTATGTTTTCCGCCCTCAGGAACTACGGGGAGACTTGCGTGGGTGGCGCTTGACATATTAACAGCATCTGACCGGTTTCTGTAGGCGTCATGCTCTCCAAGCTCCCTCCTTTTGGTTTCTTCTTCTCTTTGCTTTACTTATGTCTAGGCTTTCTTTCATCGCTCAATATTGGCTAGTGTTGATGGGGCACTTCTTCTTTCTTTTTAGCTAATAGTGGTGATTCATACAGGGTTTGTATTATCTCCACTTTCTTCCCTGCTTTTCATTCAATAATCTTCTCATGCACATCTTAACTCTATCCGCTCATTATTGACGATGACTCGACCTCTTCTTTCTTCAACTCATTTCATTCTGCTCCTCTTTTATTTTTAGAATTGCCTCTCTCTTAATCTTTTCGATTCTACTCTCGCTGATCTGGACATAGAAATTTTCAGGGTGGGGTCGTCTCAACTAGTGAAATTTAGTTCTTTAAAAACCCAACTTCTAAAAATCTCCCTACCTTCTAACTTCCTTATCTCTTTCGACGGTTCTCTCGCTCTCCTGTTGACAATATAAAGATCCTTGGCCTTAACATAAACAAAATTTCTGGAACCTCACATCACAAGGTTGCTAGGGCGGCCTCAAGGAAACTGGGAGTCCTGTTTAGACTGCGAGACTTTTTTTTTTCTCTTCTCAGTTAATTCCAGTATATCATAGGTTTTCATTCCGCCTTTTATGGGTACTGCTTCATAATTTGGGGATAGTTCTGGTTTCACCCGGCTTTTGGATAGGTTTGAGTCTAGTCAAAGACCAAAAGACTTATAAACTATCCTGTAATTTCCAGTCTTGGCCTCTATCTTTTGCGCGGATGTTGTGCTCTTATCTCTTTTTCTATAGGTACCGCAGCGGAGTGCTGCGAGGGAATCATCCACTCGCCGTACCACATTTTACGGCCCTCGTAAGCACAAATTTGTGCTGTGTCCGGCAACATGAGTTTTGTGTTGATATTTTTTAACTCCAGATTGTTTGCTGCGAGTGCTTCTTTTTCATGCCTTCTGTTGCTGTGAATTCTCTTCCATCTTCTGATTTTCCTGCTGACTTTGACGCTCCTTAAAATCTGCGTCTGTGGCTCATCTGCGTAATTTGTGGTGACAACTGTAAAAAAATAAAATAAATAAAAAGGTTCTAATAAGGAATTTATTAAGCTAGCTGAAACCCACAAGAATGGCATCTCCACTACTTCTAGAATGCATTAAAATAGCATAACGGAGGAGTTTGCTTGCGTGACAAAAAAAAGATTCCCAGAAGTGAAGCCGCTTATTAGCAACTCCTGGCAACAGCACTGATAGTGACGATGGTGCTTTTCAGCTAATTAAACACTACTGCGATGAAGAGGTCTGGAATTCGTTAGATTTGATAAGTTTAATGATCGAAATTGCCTTGACTCTCATTCATCTTCAAGGATATCAACAAGGAACCCCTCGAAAAAACTGAGAGACAGTCATCAAGGAGCAAAGATATTCAAATTTGCAATCTTTGAAAGAGGAGATGAGGCTCAACGAGAAAGCATTGAGATGCTGCTCCAGAAGAGAAACCTTTATGTGGGTGGCATGAATGGGCAAGGTTTCATTATTATCAGTGCTTTCAGGCAAATAATTAATCACTCCCTCCTCATCAGTCGAGAGCAAGCGTTTTTAGTGAAGGTGGGAATGTAAACACCCAAAAAGAAACAGGCTCTCGCCATACTAGTGAAAGCTTAATGTTTTTTTGCATCACATTTGAGAATTTTTGAATATTGAGTTTGAATGATATTAAATTTATCTTTAAAGGAGTAATATTTTATTATGTAATGTTAAGTAATAGCGGTTTTTTTATTTTGTCTTTTCAATGATTAATTGAGGTCTCTTCTTCATTATTTTTTATTCTTTATATTGTGTAGCTAATTAAAGAATCTTCTTGTAATTGGTAATCATGTTAAATATAAAAGCTAGGAGCTAACATTGTTTAATACTTTGGAAAAATGGAATGGAATATGTTTTGAAATAAACACAAACATAGAAAATGTTATTATATATTATATTTGCATTTATTATTCCTTAAAGATACTATTTTAATTTATAAAATAAATATACTTGGGCACTGGTGCATTCTCTGACAAATCATGCAAAATTTTTGCAAAGTTGCCCCGACCCTCCGATTTTAATGAATTTGCGTATCAGAAACTCATTTTGGCACAAACGTACTCTAAAATTATTAAGGTTCAACTTTGAGTTTGGGGCTGCAAACCAGCCCCCAATTTTGGGGGTTCGCGTCTTCATTTCAACAGCTGATAATTTTGGTTCTACTTAATGCAGAATCAAAATTCAAAATGCATTTTAAAGGGAATTAATAGATCTATAAAAAAGGCATGAATAAAAAAATCTGTACAACAATTTTTAAAAAAGTTATAAGGTGTTAAAAAAAAAATTCCCCCCCACCCCCCCTTTTGTTGATCAATTTTTAAAAACCCAGTATCCTACTTATAAACTGAGAATTTCTTTTAACATTTACAAACATAAAAAGTCTGCTTATTTGATTGGATAAACCTGCTTTTTAGCCTAAAAAAAAAAGGGTTTCTATGTAAAAATTTAATTTTTTGAAATAATTTGTAATTTTATTCATAACCTTTAATTTTTTTAAACTCTTTATAAAATATATATATATATATTATCTATATATATATATATATATATATATATTTATATATATATTATATATATATATATATCTATATATAATATATATATATATATATATATATATATATATATATATTTATATATATATATAAATATAAATATACAATATATTATATATATATATAACTGTTCTTGGATTATAATTTAATAGTGTAAACTCGAGCTTAATATTTTAATTAGTCAAAAGGAATACTATATAACAGAAAAATCATGAGAATTTATATAGTTAGTGATTTCACTTTAGTTACTTTTTTGCAAAAGTTCTTTAGACTTTTGCAGTTCATCCCTATCAAAGCTGTACATTATTTTTCTTCCTGGTGTTAGTTTTGGAGCCGCAAGTTTTTTAAGAATATTTTTCCTTTCAATCCACACTTTGTCATCAACATTTGGGAATATATACATACCTTGTTCTTCCTCCTTCAGAAAACTAATATAAAAATCATCAAAGTCCTCAGAGTAACTTTCAATAATACCAATGAATATATTGCCTTCAAAGTTGCAAGAAACATAGTGACTTATTATATCTGCTGCCTCCATGTTAAAATGAGAGTATTCATCACTTTCATGTATGTTTACTTCAGATATTTTAGCTTCTTTGTAAGATTTTGAATTTGATATCTGAAAAGCTTTCAAAGTTTCAGTGTTAATGGGGATAATTTTATGAAACCCTTGTGTTCCTTTCAATGTTACACATTTTTCAAACCTCTTCTTCAGTTTTTCTTCAGCTCTAAATACTTCTTCCTTTGTGATGTATATGCAGTTTATTCCTGGTATATATTCATTACAGTAGTAGAAAAAACTGTCTGCAGTTAGTATCTGATCCTTATATGGCCTTTGTAGGCTTGCCTTGGCAACAGTTCTCTTGATGACTCCACCAATTCCATCACAAACATTTTTCCCATGACCGGTTCCAAAGAAATTCCACTCACATAATATATTAAAGTCCGCAAAATGATGGCATAAATTGATAAAATTATATTTGTTTTTGTACTGTGCAGCACAGCCATCACTAAAATAATGAATTTTCTTAATGAATGCAAATTGTTCTTTAAGTTTTTCAATCAACTTAACTTGAAAGGCATATACCATGATGGTTGAATGTTTTAAGTAATCACTAATGCAACAAAAACTTTCATGTTGTAGAACACCATCTTTTTTATAATATACAACAAAAGGATGTATTGTAACTTGATCATTGACCCAGTGGAAAGCCTGACTGGCATCTTGTACAATAAAGGTATAGTTTTCTGAAAAATCACCAAGTATTATAACCTCATTATCAGGTAGGTTGCTTTTAAGTTCTTTAAGATAATTAGATTGAGCTTTTACGATAAAATGATGCCTTGTTAATTCATAAACTTTCTTGGCCAATAATTCTATGAAATCATCTTTATTTTGTACTGTTGTAATTAAATTTGATCTGTCTGTACTTACCCATTGTGAATATGTGACTGAATCTCTTGTGTTCATATTTTCAATCGTTTTTAAGTACTTTACTAATTCTTCTTTTTTAGGGCAATTTCTACAATATCTGAGCATGCAACCTGCATCATCATCATGACACACTGTTTTTCTTATTAGATCTTTATAAGTTAAATGCTTTACACCAATTGCAAACACCATTAATTTTGGATTTTGGTGGTGTATACACACACATACATTTTGGGTCCCCTTTGCACCAGCCATAACACACCATTTGGGCCTTAATTTAGCAAATGTTGAAAATCCAATAAGATCAATACAGTTTTCCTTGTACTTTTCATATAGTTCTTTCAGATTCCCAAGTAATAACCTTTTCTGTTTGTGCTCTCGATTTCCATCTCTGTTTCTAATGCTTAAGAAGTTGCTTTTTCCTGGACATATTCTGCTAATATCATCATCTTCATAGAATGCAACAACTTTCTCTTTAACTTCTGCTGTTAAAAGCTTGCCCTTGTGATAAGTTTGAACTTCTGGCAGTATCCCATACATGCTTTTAATTGTGCGAGATTTATTAACCATATATTTACTGACACCAAAATGTTTCATGGTTTCTTCTATTGTAAATGGTGAAAGAGTTAAAATTTGGAGTCTTCTTCAGCAGTAGGAACTTCAGCATTATTTTTCAACAGCCGCAGTTCATTTTCACAGTTTGTACAGATATGATCTATATATATATATATATATATATTATATATATATTATATATATATATATATATATATATATATATATATATATATATATATTAATTATATATATATATATATAATATATATATATATATATATATATATATATATATATATATATATATATATATATTATATATATATATATATTATATTGAGGTGTACAGGAATTACGTCCGGCCGGAATTCCGGGCGGAATTTGACATTTTTTTCCGGTTCGGTTCCGGCGGATTTTGAAAAATTCGCGGAACGGACATTCTTTCTTAATTAACTTTCTTAACTTCTGAAATTTGTGAATTGTGGTAGTAAAGAAAAACTGTTCATCGTAATTGGCATATTTTTAAACGTTTTTCCTAAAAAATATTTTCTTGCTTTTGAAAATGAAAATAATTTCTCTGATATATGGAGGAGACTGGGAAGGAGAGTAATGTTTTGGGCTAGTACTGCTATATTTTGGGATTTAGTTTGTTCAATTTCCACTCATTAACTAATTCTTTCTTTTCCAGATTTAGAAATTGATTTTTCTGTAAAAAAAATTTCCAATTTCCTTTTAAGAATTTCACGCTTTTGAAGGCCACTGATTTTTTTTCCTTTTTACACTGACTCGCTGACAACTTTTCACTTTCTTCAACTTTAAAAACTAAGTAACTTTGCAGTATTTTCTTTTCTTAATGCTCCTTATGATTTTTGAGGTACTTGGCAAATTAGTTTATTGTAGTAATGCCCTTCGTTTCTGAAAATATGATCGCCATCGCACTGAACCTTCTTCCTGTACTGACTACTCCCTATTTATCACTTTTTACTTTCTATTATTGCATATTTCCTTCAAAGCATCCATTTCTACTTCAATTCTCTTTATTTCTATTATAAATAAAGTCAGTTTAGTATCTGGGGTGCTACTACAGTATTTAAACAATTATTGTTTTGATATTGCTATTGATCCTTTCTTTCCTTTTATTCTAAATCTAAAACTCTATCTTCTGCAGCTCTTCTTTTTTCACTGCTGTCATCTCAGAGTTTTAGAGAATGCTGGA
>JABUQX010032865.1:15000-35000 GCA_015478945.1 Trachelipus rathkii
GTATGGAACCTTATCAGAAAAGCTTTGCTAAACGTACTTGATATTATATATTTAGACTTTAGCATAGCTTTTGATAAGGTTTCCACATACGGCTGATGAAAGTTTATTGCAATGTGGTAATAGGTGGATGTGGTCACATGGTTGATTATAAGAGTGGTTGTGAATAGAAAACAGTGGTGTACAACTAAATGCAATAAGTCATCAGGGGAAATAGTTAAGAGTGGTGTCCCTCAGGGTTGTTGGGCATATGTTCCTCAATATATATATATATAATATATATTATATATTTATATTATATATATATATATATATATAATATATATATACTATATATATCATAATATATTATATATTATTATATAATATATATATATATATATATATATATATATATATAAAGGATTTAGACCAAGGACACTTAAATTTAAGGTTTCTAAGTTTGCAGATGATACAGTGGCTTACTCAGTTAGGAATGTGAAGGATGTGTAAAAATTAAAATGATGCTTCATTAAACTTCTTGGGTGGGAGATAAGTGGCAATGAATTTTAATATAAAAAGTGTAAGGATACTTCCTAGTTACTCAATAAATGGGGATTGGTTTGAGTCTGTGGACCATGAAAAAGATTTTGGTGTATTACAAGAAGTAATTTGAAGTAGCTATCATGTTTGGAAGCAATAGGAATAAAGCTAATAGGATGCTGGGCATATAAAAATTGTAATGCTGTTTATAAGACAGGGTAAGTTATAAGGTAAACTGTATATCATAGCAATGTTCCGCCAGTAATTGAGTATTGTTGCACAGTTTGGCCCTTATTTTAAAGAAGGCTTTAGATATCTAGATAGTGAACGTAGAGCAGCAAGAGATTTCTGGGTTTGAGGTATGGGAGAAGCTATGAGGAGAGGCTGACAGGATTAGGATATTTTCTGTAGAAGGCGATTTTTCAATTGGAATGAAACAAGTCTATTCAAAATCATTTAACTTATCTATAGATAATACAAGAACATATGATTCTTAATAGGTTATAGCAGGAAGGGAACCTAGGGGGCTTAGTAAGAAAAAAACAGAAAGCATAGTTAATGAACAATAGGGTTGTTAAATTTTGGACTGGTTTGCCACAGGAGGTTATTGAGTGTGACTTGATTGCAACGTTTAAGAAAGGATTGAATAGCTATATGATGCTTTTGGATATCATATAGTATATTTTGGACCTAGTCAAATAGGTTGGTGTTTAGTTACAGTAGTAGTTATTAAGGTTAAACTGAATGTTTACTTTAAAGTTATTAAAGCTTGAAGTGTAGTTGGCAATGAACTTTAGCTATAGTTTTTGTTCTTTTAGTTGTAGACTTAGGTAATAACTATGGTGCTTTTGTTATTTCTTGCCAAAATCAGTCCGTAGAAACTTTGTGTATATTATGTAAGTTATGACAAGCCCTAGGTGCTTTGTGGATTTGCATGAACATGTTGCTTGGTGATTAATTATTGTTGGTTGACTAGAACAGTGCTCGATAGGCCATGTGGCTTTCTTACTTTCTTTTATTTCTAATGTTGATGAGTGCTATGGTGGGGTCCGTCGCAGTCGCTGTGAAGCTTAGGTGGATTTTCTGACTGGATGATTCTCACTAAAAGGTTTAATGGCAGTAAGTTGGGCTTAAATTTTCGACTTGTGTCATATTCTTTCTTCTACTTTTTCTGTTTTTCAGTGCATGATGTTGGCACTTTACCCCAAGTCTTGGGGAGAGAGGGTGGGTGGTGGTGATGATTATAAATACAAATATAATACAAATATAAATGCAAAAACTGAAATAACTATTATTTTGAATGTTCACTTTTTATTTCAAATGCTATCAATTCGCCTCTTTAACTGATAATTTTTTAAATCGCCAGTTTTTTGGCGGACATTTATGGAATGGTGCAATGCTTGGACAAATGGCCCATTTTATATGCTGCCCACTGGGCATCGTTGGCCCAAGCGTCATCACTATATATATATTATATATATATATATATATTATATATACTATATATATATATATATTTATATATACATACTATATAATATTATATATATTATATATACTATATATATTTTATATATATATATATATATATATATATATATATATATATTATATATATATATATGATACGAATGAGAATAAGGGAATCCTGCTTAGGATATAATAGGAAATGGTGCTTTCGTTGCCTGAATGACATGACTGTGAGGGTGTGGAAAGAGCATCTCGGAAATCTGCAATCACATTGGGCATTAATAAGAGAATGATAGTGATGTGTAGTGTTGGCTTAATGGTAACAAGGAGGAATAATATTTTCGGGATGAGGTCATTAGAAAGAAGGAGGTAATGGGTAGAGTTGAGAAGTTTGAAGAATGGCTAATCTGCAGGTATAGATGAAATTACTGGTGAAATGTTGAAGATGGAGGCGAGATGGTGATTGATTAGATTTGGAAGTTGTTGCAACAAAGCGTTTATCGGGGGGGCAGAAAGGGGTATAGTTTCGAGGGACTTGGGAGTACAGCAGTAATATAGGGTTAGGGGATTACTGATTAACTGTAGGAATTATAGGGGACTTAGTTTATTGAGTGTTGTATAAGAAGATTATAAACTGGTATTTGGTCGAAAGAGTGAGTTGAGTGCAGAAGGCTGATTGGTGAAGAACAAGGTGCATTTTAGAAGTGGTAGAGGGATGTTTGGATAAATCTTTAACATAGAAACAAATAATGGAAGAAATGAAGACAGAGAAGAATAATTGTATTTAGGACAGGTTTTATGGATTTGAAACAGGTGGTATGATAGCATTATATGAAATCTGTGACAGGTGCCTATGAAATATTATGCTGTTGGTAAGGTTCCTAAATGGAATCAAAGTAATGTATACGATAGCGGAAGCGTGTGTAAGATATAGGCATAAAAGTGATTGGTTTAATATTAATAGCCGAGTGAGGCAGGGATGTGTTATGACTCATTGGTTATTCAATTTTGTATGTGGATGGGGTTATGAAGAATTAGATGTAGGGGTGTTTCAAGGGATGGTGTTAGAATTAATGGAGAATGGAGAGAGTGGAGGGTGCCCTACTATTATAATGCGATGATTTGGTTTGTATGCAAATTTGAAGAGTTTAAGAAGATTTGTATAGAGATTTGCATTGGTGTGTGGCTAAAAGTGGGTTTGGAAAGTAAACGTAGATAAGGTAAGTTATGGTTGTGAGTGAGGACAGTTCTCGGTGTGAAGTTAAATGTTAGATGGTGAGGCAGCTGGAACAAGTGGTCTGAATTTACACAAAAGTATAAATTTGGATGAAAGGGAACGATGATTGCAGACTTTTAGTGAAAAGTTGTTAATGGCAGGAAGGTGGCTGGAACAATTTCAATCTTTTGTGATGTAAAGGGACTAAAGTCTTGAGTATGCTAGGGTCTTACATGAGGTATGTTGTTACTTGTGTTAATTTTTGTATAGTATGAGACTATGGTCTGGAATAAGCGGTATAGATATAAAGTGCAAGATGTTCAGATGGACAATCTTGGAACATGTTAGGCGTGAGAATTGATAAAATGAGAAATGAACATATAAGAGAATTGTGTGGTGTGAAGAATTGGGTAAATGAGAGAATAAATGAATTACGTTTGCGATGGATTGGTCATGTGAAAGGATGGATTATAGTCGTTGGTTAAGCGGATGGATGGTGGTGAAGTCGTTGCTGGGATCGACAGGCTGGGAAGAACCGAAGAAAAGTGATTGACAGTAGTAAAGGAATCTGGGGAGAGAAAATGAGAGTTTGGAAGAGGCGAGAAGAAAGGTTAATAATAAGATGAATTCCGGGGTTTTTGTGATGGGTAAAATGTGACCCCATAAGCTGCTGAAGAATTTATTGCATTGTGTTATAGGTTGAGTGGTACATGTTGGATTAAGAGTGGTTGTGGAAATAGAAAACAGTGTGTAAACTAAATGGCAATGTCATCATGGGAAATAGTGAGGAGTGGTGTCCCAACAGGGTTCAGTGCTGGGGTAACTATTTTCCTCTATTATACCTACTTATAAATGATTTAGACCAAGAACTTAAATGTAAGGTTTCTAAGTTGCAGATGATACCAAAAGTGGCTACCATTAGGAAATGTGAAGGATGTATAAAGAGATTCAAAATGATTTGATAAACTTCTTGGTATTGTTTTTGATAAGTGGAAAATGAATTAATGTGTTACGTTTACCACATTTAGCTTCCTCACAAGGCAATTTTATGTAGGCTATGAATGGGAATTTGCTTGAGTCTGTGACCAAGAAAAAGATTTAGGTGTGATTATAAGCAGTAATTTGAAAGTAGCTTAATCAGTGTTTGGAAGTAAGGAATAAAGCTAAAGATGCTAGGTATAATAAATCGTAATGATGTTTACAGTAGCAAGGAAGTTATAAGAAAACTGTATAATAGCTATTGTTTAGGTCCAGTATTAGAGTTTTTTGCACAGTTTTGGATTCTTTATTTAAAGACTTAGATATGCTAGAGAGAGACGCAATGGTAGAGAACAAGGATGATTTTTGGTTTTGAGGGTAAGAGTAATGAGGAAAGGCTGAAGGAGTTTAGAATGTTTTTGTAGAAAGGGCAATTTCTCAGAGGGGATATGATACAAGTCTACAAAATATTTACATCTATTTATAATACAGAGACCAATAAATTCTTCTTAGTAGAGCACGGACGGGAGACCAGGGGGCATAGTAAGAAAATTAAGAAGAAAGCATGCCATCTTGATGTAAGAAAGCATTCATTCAGCAACAGGGTTGTTAAATTTTGGAATTGTTTGCACAGGAAGTTGTTGAGAATGACTCGAGTGCAACATTTAAGAAAGGATTGATAGGTATATGATGGTTGTGTTTGGTCATATAGTTATTTAGTAAAGCCAATTAGGCGGTTTTTTTGTTGCAGTAATATTAAGGTTAAACTGCATGTTACTATAAGTTATTAAAGCTTGTAGTGTGGTTGGCGTGTACTGTTTTTAGCTATAGTTTTTTTTTTCTTTTAGTTTGTAAGACTTTGTCGTATACTATGAAAGTTATTTGACAGCTTAGGTGTTTTTGTGATTTGCATGAGCATGTTTTTAGGCTTTGTGTATACTATGCAAGTTATTGACAGCCCTAGGTGCTTTGTGGATTAGCATGAACATGTTGGGTTTTATGATGTGGGTTCTGTTGGTTGCTGGACAGTCTTGATACGCCCATGTGGCTCTTCTTAATGTCTTTTTATTTCTAATGTTTCTAATGTTTGATGGAGATGCTATTGTGAGGGTTCTTTTGCGATGACTGAAGCTCTAACGTGGATATTCTGATGTACTAAGTTTTCTCACTAAAAGGTATAAAGGGGACGGTAAGCTGGTGCTTAATTTTCGACTTCCGTCATATTATTCTACTACTTTTCTGCTTCCGGTTCATGTTGGCACTATTACCCAGTCTTGGGAGGAAGGTGGTGTTTGATGATGATTATAAATACAAATAAATACATAATACAATGCCGAAAAATGAATTAACTATATTTTATGTTTTTTTTTTTTAAATGTGTAAATAATTCAACTTTTAATGATAATTTTAAAAATGCGCAGTTTTGGGGCGGGCATTTATGAAATGGGCAATGCCTGGACAAATGCCCATTTTATAAATGCATGCCCAGTTGAATAAAAAAATTTACATCATAATATATATATATATATATATATTATATTATATTATATATATATTATATATATATAATATATATATATATATATATTATATATATATATATATTATATTATATATATACGGTAATATGGATGAGTTGTTGAGTTTGAAAATTGGAAGGGGTAATGACATTTATTAATTGTAATAAATAGATTAATAATGAAAACTTTGACTTTAGTTTTTAGACACTACTTGTGTTGATTAGTTGCCGGTAGTGTCAGCTCTTGCTGACTTAGAGATTTACACGCTTGTGTGTTTGTACACATCTGGAATTGAAGGAAGTTTGCGAAAAGTCTCGGGCATATGGTGAACATTCAACAATGAAGGATTCTCAACATTACAATGCAAAAAACATAGATAGCGATTTACTAAGATGCATTTGGGATAAAGCTTATCATTTAAAGCATTTGTGTAAAGATGTTACTGCAGTTGCCTTATAAAAATTATTTGAATAGATTTGTATTCTGAGTAAACAAAAGCAGGAGAAACAAAAATACGTTTGGAAGAAGCAATGTATAAAAAAAAGTTTAAAAAACATAAGTTTTAGTACAAAGATTATGCTTATATATATAAGTTTTTTTACAGAGGTACACAGAGTATATGTTCTTTATATACAATTTGTAACTTAACTTGATAGGGTACAAATATATATGGTCATTTATATAAAATACTGTACTATAAAATTTATCATTATTTACACATTACCATGTGCATATAAACAGTAATAATTTTTAAAGATTTTATTTCCTTTATTTGTAGTAGTATGAGTATTTTTTATTTTCAACACAACACTCACACTTTTTCTCAATCATCGTTTGCGCACTTACACTCACTATTTTTACTGGGATCATTCAGGTATTTGCTTTATTTTCGTCAGTTATTTAGTTTTATATTAAGAGAGTTTTCTGGCTTTAAATGGACTCACAGCCAGTTCTTTTGAAAAGTTGTTTTTTTGCAGTAATGGCTCCTAGTCCCTTTTTTTGAACTTATTGGCATAATGGGCTCATGCCGTTTTGAAATGGATGTCAATAGAATGGGCTCCCTGGCCTGCTCCTACAGAAAAGAAAAGAAAAGAGAAAAAAGGTGTTATAGAGTATTTAGAGTATGTAATTTAATATCATGTTTATTTTTCCACATTGAATTTCTTTATTTAAAAAGTATATTTAAAACAACCTACCTCCAGAACTTGCTGGAGGAAATTTCAGTTTCAATATTGTGAACAATTTTGCTATGAAAATCGGTTTCAACTCTTCTCAAGAGAAGACACATGGACACTAGAACATAAAATGGTAATACAATTTATGTAAACAATAATTTTCTGATTATAGCTTGGAATTTATGGTTACTCAATATAGTACACCTTGTAAAAATATAAACAAATAGACTTACTTGGAAGTAATTGATTATAAAAAAAAAGTTTTCATTTTATTAAGTATTTATTATTTATTTCTTTATCCATGTATCTATATATTTGTTTATATTATTTATACTTTTACAATTCATTCAGAAATTTGTGATATAGAAAATAGTATTTCTGTATCAAGACGTTCCGGTCGTTTTACTATATAATGCTTTTCCATTAAAACCTTGAATGTCATACTCTCGTTACAACGATAAAGAACGGATCGAGTGTCTCTCATCATCCAAGGTGACAGGGCAACGTCATCCTTAAGGTGATCTGCGAAGACGGGTCCCCATGCTGTGACAATCCTCTTCTGGTTAAATGCATACATGTCTTTGACTGGAGGTATGAATAGATAAACTCTCACCCTCAGATTTTTCTTTCTGACATATTTTGTTATGAATTCCAAATGGCGGGCACATCTTCGATGGTGAATTGATAACTGCCTAAATACTGGTAGATCTTTATTCATTAAAAATTTCTTTTTTTGCAGGCTATAGTATAAGTTGCCGAATAAGAATGTAATCACATCTGAAGTCATGAGGTTTTGCATGCGGGCGGACACTCAGTGTAGTGGTCTGAGTTGTATCACTGACATGAACAGCATCGTCTTTTAAATTTCTTCTCACGGCAAAGTAGATTCAGCTCACTGCGCCAACGCTTTGAGAGTTCATTACTGCAAAGAGAAGAAATACACTGGTTTCTATTATTTGCATCCATGTAAGTGGTACAAAAAAAATAAAGTTTTATTCTTGAACTTTCTACTTGATTATTTACAAGACAATAATTAAGAAATAAAAAGTATGTTTCTGATTTTATTAATTTATGAATTTTTATTAATTACCCCTTTATAATTTCTAAATAATTAATTTTATTATCATTATCTTTTTCCTGTTTTATTATTTAGATTTTTAATATGTCTAATATGTTCAAGTAATTTTTAGTTTTAAAATTTCAGTATTTGGTTTTTTGTTCTTTCTTTCAATCATTTGTTTTGGGGCGAAACATTATTTTTTATATTTATTTGATTTATTCCACTTAATTGAAGCAAAGCCTGGAACACTAAATTCTGGTAATTACATGATCCAAATTTAAAAGTTTTTTTTTACTGTTTTATACACAATATTTTCATATTTTCATTTATCATTTTAATATTTTTTTCATTTCTTTATATAGAAATGCAAAATTAAATAAACAATCCTACAACTAATAATGTCTGTATTGCAAATGCAACAATGTTAGTTTTAAGAAGAACGTATGAGTTGTTGGTTAAACTAAATGTGGCTGAATGGCAACATAGGCACAAACTTAACACTGTAATCTCTGGTATTTCAGATATGTAACCAAATTTATTTAAATTATGTCTAATGGGCGGAAATCTAAAAAAATCGGACACTTCTGAAAAATATTATAATTTTGATTAAAGATAATAGTATATAATAATATAATATCAACCAACAAACTCTGTTCTTATAGATCTTAATGGCTTTGTTTTAGTGAGGCTGAGATGACTGTAAAAATTCTACTTAGTGTGAGAAGAATTGTTTTTGATACTAATGTAGATGAAAGGAATTGAGATGAATGCTGTATCATCACCATCTGTGCATGCAATGGTGGTAATCACCAGACACATACACACTTATCCTAACAGACCATTTCAACACAGAACATTCAGAAACGAGAGAGAAGAAAACAAACCAAGTGACAATGAAGGGAAGAAATGCGCAAGAACAAGCATTAGAATTTGAAGATTATTAAGAATTCCTTGAAAATATGACTTTTACTGTTACTCAGTTTTCTATGTATATAGAAAGAGCTTACAACGTACTTATTGTAGGTGGTGGCAATCAGATATTTATATGAAGACCCCGACACTTTGAGGTAAAAATCAATGTTGACGAATGGTTCATGAACTATGGGAATGGTTATATTCTAATAAATGAAAACTGACACCTTGAAATATCACAACAGGATCAATTACCTCAGGAATGGCAACTGTCTGGAAGCTGTAAAAGTCGTAACTTTTTCTGTACGTGTCGGCCCTGTAGCCGATATTTATGTGGATGTTTGCGAAGTTCTTCTATAACAGTTGTTCCTTCATGACGATCATGAGTGTATTATATAATTAAGTTGAGAACAACGATATAAGAATGCACTCCCGGAATTCAAGATGAAAAACCCATCAGGTATAAAATCTACGGAAGGATGTACAGAAAGATCAGGATCCGGAGGAGAATCAGGATCTATTGGCGAGCGTGAGAGAGCATCGGCTACCACATTGCTTTTACCAGCAATGTGACGAATCTCAAATCAAATTTTGTTTAACTTCTCCACAGTGTGGTGCTATTGACCATACGACTAATTCATGTTCTGTAAGTAAATTCCGGCATAAGATCAGTAAAAATAATGAATGACTCCGTGCAGGAAGGTTAAAATATTATCACTATCTTTGCAAACCCTTTCACCTTTTATTGTCTGATTCATAATTCTCTGAGCACCATTGAAGGTCATAGAAATAAAGGCTATTGGTCTGCGTTCATCTTGTTGGATCTGGGAGAGACACGCTCCGGCACCAATGTCGGAAGCGTCGACATGAAGTTCCATTGGAGATGCAGTGGAGTCCATAATCGGGAAATCCTAACAAACGAGGGTTTACCAGGGCCTTTTTTAACTTCTCAAAAAGCCTGATGACATTCTGAGGTACACTTCACAGTTTTTAACCCTGTTTGCAAGATAACGGTTTCTGATCTGTGGAGCAATTAGGTATAGGTCTGTATGTAAAACAACCATTTACCATTTCTTTCCTAAGCTTTAAACTAATTTACACAATATGAGCCAGCTAATGACTTTCTTAGAACGGCTAGTCTAGGCTATTATAACCAGCAAAAAAATTTGTTTTTGGTTTAAAATTTTTGAAATTATTTAACCCAAAAATATTCTTAAAAACAAAAAAACCCTGGTATTAAAAACAAAAAAACATTGTAATGTAAAAAAAACATCTCCAAACCGTCTAGAGATGCAATTGATGTTTATCTAGCCATATAAAATGTTTTTACAAGGTAATTATAAAAAAATGAAAGGGTAATAGTCCGCTTGAGTATGTATCAAAATCGATATTTTAGAAAAGATAAATCGATTTTATAATATTCTTCTAGGAGATTGGCATTTCGTTTGAATTATATACAGTGTGTTTGAATGCTTATCATATTAAAATAAAAAATAAAAAACAAAGTAATTTATGGCACCATTTACTCATAAATTCAAATATTATTCACTAGATTCTTTTTTTAATATATATATAATATTATATTTTTATATATATTATTATATATATATATATATATATATTATAATATATATATTATATATTATAATATATACAGTATATATTATTATATTTTATTATATATATATATATATATTATATACTATATATTATATATATATATATTACTATATATATATATATATATATCGTAATATTATATATATATATATATATATATATATATATTAATATATATATATATATATATATATATATATATATATATATATAGAATATATATATATATAGTTACTCACTTCATTATTTCAGTTTCAGTTATTTTTCTTTAATTTTTGGTTTATGTTAGGATTAGGTTAGGTTAAGTTAAGTTAAGTTAGTTAGGTGGCATAGACTAACCTACTAACTAATCTAAACACAATTAAACAAAAATTAAAGAAATACCTGACGAATTAGTAAGTGATTATATTATATATATATATATATATATATATCGTATTATATATATATATATTATATATTATATATATATTATATATATATAATATATATATATTATATATATATATATTATATTTATATATATTATATATAATATATTAAATGTTTGAATTTTATTTAATTTTTCATAAATTTTATTTTAAATAACACATTTAAGTTAATATATACGTAACTATAAACAAATATTTCATTTTTGAAAATTATTTTATGTAAATTTAGCTGAAGCAATGTCACTCTCCGTGTTCGAACAAATATTCTTCATAAAGATGGTATAACGATATCGAATAATTTCGATTATCGGAAAAACATGGATATCTGATAACATTACCTCAAACCGGACAATTACCAAATGAAGAAAAATAAAGAAAAAAAAATTAAATGAGTTCTACACCATTGAAAACATATAAAGGTACCTATTTTGACTCAATATGTAGCTGCAGAAATCCTGTCTGGCTCAGTATCGCTTCACTGTGCTTCCGGCACTTTATTTAAACTCATTACGTAATACTTTGTGAGGTGAATAAACTTTACGTAACTATTATATTAAAACTAACTTTTAATTTACAAAATTGGTATCAAAAAATTCTTTGAACTTTTTTTTTACCGATTAGCGTATATTATAATGGATTTTTTAATAAAAATGAAAAAACGCTAGAAAAATGTAACTTTTATGCGCTTTTTTCTTCGTTCGTGTAGGGGAATGAAGAATGACGTCAAAATGCGATTCAACTATCGATACATCATATTATTAATTATCGATATTTAATTGTTTTATGATTTCACGATTTATTTTTAAAAAATGTACATAGTAAAAATTTTAAAAAGTTTAAAATTTTTAATTAAAAAAAAATTAATAATAATTGGAAATAATATTTTTTACGTAATGTAAAAAAAAATTTTATAGCTATATATATATATATATTATATACTATATATATAATATATATATATATATATATATATATATTCTATATATATATATATATATTAGTATATTTATATATATATATTATATATTATAAAAATTAAATAATTATATATATATATATATTATTATTATTATATATAATAATGGGCGCCGGAGGGGGCAAGTTAGGGGCCATTGCCCCTGGAATTTAAAGCTTTTTGCTCGCTGAAAAAAATTTAAAGCTTTTGCTTTGTAAAAAAATTATATATTATATATATTATATATAATATATATATTATATATATATATAATATTATATATATATAATTATATTATATAAATATTATATATATTATATTATATTATTATATAGCAACTCTTCCCTCGTTAAAAAGCAAAAATTTGCAACTTGCACAATATCCTACGCCACTCTCTAGCCTCCCTTAATTCTGTGCTCTCCCAATTTCTGCTGTAACTTCCAGTTAAAATATATTTCAGACTTATGACCTGTAGGACAACTGATAAACTTTTGCCATTAACAGAGAGCTCTTAGGGCAACAATTTATAATTCTCTTTGTTTTTTTAATTATGGAGGATCCAATATTGGGGATTTGGGACCCCATTTTAGCCCCCTAAAAATGGACAAAAAATTCTTAATTTCAGACAATTTTGATGGGAGAAAAAGCAACGCAGGTTTTTTTGACCTCTAGAACGTCATTTTCAGGTGTTTTTTTTTTTTGTTTGTAGCCAAGGTAACGGCATTTGGATCTCTTAAGAACATGAGTTTTTTGACATTTTCCGTATCAACTTCCATTGTTTTCTTAAAGACTTCAAACTTGAAATATACATAGATGTCTATTACCAAAAATGCAAATGTTAGTTTTTTGGTTTTTGGAAAATTTGTGCTCGGCAAATAAAATAAAAAAAGTAGGTTTTGAATTCAACATTGCTGAGCACAATTTTCCATTAAATCAAAACTAATATTGCATTTGTGCGTAAATAAGACCTATGTATTATTTCAAGTTTGAAGTCATTTCGAAAAAATTGCGGAATGTGATGCGAAAAAATGATCAAAAAAAAATGTGCTAAAAAAATATACCATCCAAACTATGATATAGGGACAAGAAAAACCCTGAAATGAGTTCTAGAGGTTTTAAAAAGAATGCGGTTTTGTATAATCCCATAAATTGTCTGAAAATTAAGAATTTATTGTCCCTTTTTAGGTGGGTCTAAGTGGGGTCCCAAAATCCAAATATTGATACTTGCCCTTAGGAACTGAAATTAAATTATATATTTAATGGAACTACTTTGAAAAGTGTCTAATTATTATTATTATTATTATTATTATTATTATATTTTTTATTTTATTATTATTCTTATTATATTATTATTGGAATTTAGTATTAATTTTATTATTTCTACAGTTTTTTGTATATTTATAAATTTTTTCTCAATTATTTATAATTTTTGGGTGATTTTATATCTTTTTTTATTATCTTTCGAGTAATTTTACATTTTTAATGCTTATTTATCTAACTTTTCGCCTTTAATAAAAACTTCTTTTTAAAATTCTAACAATTTTTTTGCCCCCATTTCTACTAATATATATATAATATTTATATATTATATATAGTATATATATAATAATATATATATATATAATATATTATATATTATATATTATTATATACTTATATAAATATTATATATATTATATATGGTATATATATATATATATCTGTATATATTTTCTCTATATATGTCTATGTGCTGAAAGATTTTATTATATGTGTAAATATTATAGTTTTTATATATATTATATATATATTATATATATATTATATAATATATATATATATTATAATTTATATATATATATATATATATATATATATATATATATATATATATATATATATATATATTATATATATTATTATTATATATATATATAATATATTACATATATATATATATAATATATATATATATAGTAATATATATATAATATATATATATATATATATATATATATATATATTTATATATATATATATTTTATATATATTATAGTATATATTATATTATATTATGCATTTAAAAAAGGAAAATAAATTATTTTAAATTATCACAATGGATAAATTTGTAATTAAGAGGCCTCGCTTTAGTGATAATTATAATTACTCTTTGACTGAACAAACAAACCACTGACACATTGAATGATGGTTCATATTCTAGTGTTAAAGCAATGCAGTGCATGCGTCACGAGTATTGTCGCACCTGTATTAATCATTCGAATGAAGCTTCCGCATCTGCCGTAGAACCAACTGTTTGAAGATCGTGATTCTCCATCTGCAATTAAATCGCTTAAAATGTAATATCTGATATTCATAAAAGTGATTTTTTAACAAATCCATGCAAACACATAAGCACTTACCATTTAAGCAGATATCACGGAGGCAAAGGGCTTTCCTTACGATTGGCTAAAACATCGATACATTCGTTGTTAGTATATTAAAAAAATTAAAAGGCTTCTGTAATTATACATGTTGTTAAGGCCTTGCGTCAAATGAATCTTTTTTTTTCATTTATGTCAGCCAAATCTTAAAAATATAAGACTTTCAACTCAATGCAAGGGAACAATGTCAATTCTCAGTGGCATACGATGCTGCTGTAGCAGGGGAGAATTTTGACAAAATTTAAATAACGTGTTTAATGTAAATTTAACAATTTAAATATGTTGAACATTTAACTTATATCGAAAAAAATAGTTGTTGCAATAATTTCAACTTTGATCTTCTTGGGAACCCATGATCTAGCTGTTCGAGGCAGTAATGACGAAAACTGGTTCAGGATTGTTAAATTCAGAGTTGAAGAAACTTCCTTTACTTGAGCATTTACAATCAAGTGGAGGTAATCAAAAATACACATCGCATATGGTCCAGAATGAGCTCATATCCATATGCGGAACCTAATTTGTTAAAACATTGTAGATGAAGTGAAAGATAGATAAAAAATTAAAGCTTGAAGATATATCAGATCACTTTATTGACTACAGAGAAGCTTTTACAATTTAATACGAATAAAGTTGTTGGATTTGGATTTGATGGATGCTCAACCATGGCTGGAAAAGAAAATGGAGTACAGAAAATAGTAAGAAATCAATATCTCAAGGCCAATTTTTTCCACTGTGCTTCTCATCGCTTAAATTTAGTTTTTAATGACTTGAATCTTGTTCCCGAATTTCGAAATACTGTGGACACAGTGAAAGAAGTTATAAGATTTTTTCGTGAAAGCCCATTGCGTAGGAAACTGATAATGAATATACCAATGCTATGCGAAACAAGATGGTCCTCAACACAAGTCCATCAAAATTTGTTTTGAAAATTTCATTCACATTAAATCATTTTTGGAAACTTTGTCATCAGATTCAGAAGTAACTAAGGCCACAGGAACAGCAGCATTTCAACTTTCGTCAGCAAAAGGAACTCCTAAATTCATTATTTGCTTAGTTATCATGGTCAAGTATTCCTCTTACTTTGAGCCTGTCACGAACATTCTTCAAACTAAAACTATCAATCTGGAAGAGGTTCACAGTCACGTTGAAAAGGTGTTAGAAATAGTAAAAAACAATAGAGACGAAAAACATGTCGCGTCTGTTTTCAAGGAACTTTTTACCAGTGTTAAGGAACTTACAGAAATTTTTTTTTTTATAGAATTCTCAATGCCACGTATAGTGTCCAAACAAATGCAAAGACCTAACTTTTCATGTAGTTCTGTGGAGGATTATTTCAGAGTTTCTCTATTTCTCAATGCCACGTATAGTGTCCAAACAAATGCAAAGACCTAACTTTTCATGTAGTTCTGTGGAGGATTATTTCAGAGTTTCTCTATTTATACCATACCATATCAGATTTTCGAACGACAACAGAATACCAACATTTCTCTGTATTTTACATCCCTCTAGAATTTAAAATTTAACCGTATCTTAATAAAACAGAAAAATTGAATCACTTCAAACTATATGCAATATTGAGAACTGGAAAGGTGAAGCAGAATCATGGTTCAAATTATGGAAGAAATCAGATCTGGACCAAGGGTTAGATGTAGACGAAAATGTGTGCTATAGTGAACTGATCCTAAAACATTGTGCTTTTTTCCTTGTTGTTTTACAAGCAATTAAAATTCTTCTAACGATTCTACCAACGACTTGCACAATTGGAAGATCACTCAGCACTTTAAGAAGAGTTAAAACTTGGCTAAGGTCAACCATTTCTGAAGATCGATGAAATGGATTATGTTTGCTCAGTGTTCACAGAGAAAAAGTTTTGGAAAAAAAAACTAATTGATGATGTTATAACAGAATTTGGAAAGGAAAGAAGAAGAATTAAATTTTTATTTCCAAATAAACAATAATTAAACTGAAATAAAAAACAATAAATTAGTTACTTAAGTGCTTGCCTCAACCAAATTCAAATATTTTTCCAACTACTTTTTATAGTTCATTTTACTTGTGATTAAAGTAACTAAAAAAGGTCATATATGACTTACACAGTCTTTCCAAATTTAGTTTCCGACTGACATATAAATTTGAAAAATATAAATTTGGATTCAAATAGTAAATACAGTGCCGCTGGTGCGTAAACGTCGAAGACGGTTCGAAGAACAAAAGAAAAACGCCAAAATAACCTTGTAAGTACTCATTATATATATATATATATATATATATATATATATATATATATATATATATATATATATATATATATATATATAATATATATATATATATATATATATATATATATATATATATATATATATATATATATATATATATATATATGCTTCCTTGTGAAATTCGAATTAAAAAAAAATCTGGCCCCCCCTTAGATTTCATCCTGCCGGCGCCCATGTATATATATATATATATATATATATATATATATATATATATATATATAAATATATACACAATTGGAACAATTTGTATCAGTTTATATATTTATAATAATAGATATTTATATATATTACATATATATATAGAGAAATATATATGATATATATATATATAAATATATATATATTATATATAATATATCTATTATATAAGTAACGTCCACGGAATTGCGTTATTCCCCTCAATATATATATTTGAAGAAAAATGATTATGAAAAAATTCAATAAATGAACAATAACAATTTATAACTACCTTCAATAAGTTAATTTTCATTACTTATGGCTGATGAACAAACTTCAAAAAATCGGTAAATTGGGTATGGGTTATACTGTTTGGTACAAAAAAATTGCCTTAAATCAAACCTGCGTATTCCGTTGAAATATTTATATCCTGAAATTTTCGTAAGAATTGAATGAATATTAAACAAATAAGAGCGAATTGCAGATTGTCATGAAAAAATTGCGTCCTGTCCTTGCACCTTGTATAAATGTGTATCTTGGAAATTATTGAAGGTTAAAATATACTACCAAGGGAATTTTCTAACAAGATTATTTTATTGTATAGTTAAAAAATTTAAAGTCATTATCGATCAAATGGGGTATTTGCGTTATTTTAGAAAATGGGTAAAAATTGATATGGAGGTATTAACGTGTTGGGTTTACAGAAAATTAGCCATAAATCAAACTTGTGTGCCACGTTAAAAATTTAGATCCTGAAAGTTTCAAAAAATTGAAAGAATATTAAGAATTAGACGAATTGCAGATTTTCATAAAAAAAATAATCCTTCGCTTAATTCTTAATTTTTTGAAAAACTTCAGGATGGCGGGAAGAGTTCGAGTAGCTAGCAAAACTATAACCTAATGCATATGCAACAGCTGCTGGAGAAGATATCGTATCGATAAATCAGGCCCATATTGGAGGTCTGTGAATGGAGAGTTATTGGAGCGGAGAGATGTTTTTGTACAACTTTCCACACTGAAGAAAGGGGAGTTTTAGAGTTGATATTCGCAGTATAATTTTGAAAATGTTTACATGTTTGGTAATTGATTCGCCAAGATTTCGCCGCAGTTCCATTGAGAAAAATCATGTTTGAGGTAATGAGGTTCCGTTTGTGTTGCCTGTGGACTGTTTTCATCTCCCGGTTAGCTGGTTAACACTCTTGTTAGGATAACTTGCTGGGATAAGTTGAAGTCAACATCAATGGTCGGAAATCGCTTATTGAATGGAAAAGTGGGATAGCTGTGGTAGATGAAATGATAACTTCAGGAGGATTGGGATTTTAATATTGGTCTCGTGTCAAGTTCATTTAAGGCACGAGTGTAATGGTCATTGCCGTATAGGAAATTAAAGAGGGACCAGGTAAAGCGATCCATATGATAATGGGAGCAAAGAAAATATTTATACGGGAACAAGAGTATGTATCTAATTGTTCATATGCAGGGAGTCCTGTGTTAAGGCATCCTAAGGAAAAGGGTGTTAGGAGATTAACAAGGATCTTAGAATTAGACGAGGTGACAGAATCTCCCCATAAAGGGTGGCGAAGGTTGAAATCTCCCAATATAATAACTGGAGTGGGGAACTGCTTAAAAAGTCAGCTAAGTCAGGCTTAATAAATTCACTATTCAGAGCCAAGAATATCAAGCAGAGAGTGATGCCGGTGAACAGATGGATTCGTGCTGCGGCTGCATGAAATCTAGTATAAAGAGGGACTGGAGAATAGGGAACAGATTTATGAATGAGTATTCCAGCGCCTTCTATATCATTGTTACCTCTTTCTATAGAGGTAGCTGCGAATTATTTTCCAACTGTTGAAAGAGGTAGCGATAACATAGTTGAAGTTCCTGTAAACATAAGCACTTTCATGTGCAGATGTTTATTCGTTGAGCAAGTTCTGGAAAATTAGTGTAGCAGCCAAGGAAACTCCATTTACGGAAGGTGGCAATGCTATGTTGCTGTGAATATTAAGAGGATGGTCTTTTTAAGACAATTGTTCCTATTTGGCAATGAGTAATGTTTAAAGTGGATTCATATGGGGAGGAAAGGCTGAGACGTGGATCTATACGAGGGGAGCACCAAATTCTCGTGGTAAGGATAAGTCGTGCAACAGAGATTTTGGTTGTTCGAACGGTTTTGGGGTGGGGAGTTTTCAGTGGTATTTCGATGAGGGCAGGATCTAATATTTGGGTCGGGCTGAGCCCAATTTTCACACACCCTTAAAAATAGACATAGAATTCGTAATTATTAGGCGATTTTGATCATATAAACACCAAACTGTAGCTTTTTGTATCTTCTAAAAGGTTTTCTAAATTTTCTAGTGTTTTTCTGTGTCTATATTCCTTCTTTCAATGTTTTCAATTTTTCAAATCCCATGTTTTTGACATTTTTAGCTTCAACTCCCAGAATTTTTTTCGAAATGACTTCAAACTGGAAATATTCATAGATGGGTTAATTATCTACAAAAGTCACGAAGTATTTTTTTTTATTTTTGAGTTTTGTGCTCCGCAATGTCCAATTTGAAAACCCACCTTTTTTGTTTTTTAAAATGAAAAATTGCGATAAATTTTTTTTTCTGTTCGTTCGAAGTGGATGAAATTTTCCGGGTATATGTAGTCTGGGGAGATGCACATTTTTACTTAGATAATATCTTTGTTTATGCATTAGTTTTGGATTTGTTCTTAGAACAAATTTTCAAGAAAATGTTTTAGGAAATTTTTAAAAACTTTTCTTTTGAGTATACAAACAAATCATCAAAGTAAAAAAAATATCTCTTACCCGACTATATAAGTTCTGAAATTTTGATGTTGATCGGATGAGTAGAAAAAAATATATCAATATTTCATATTTCCAAAAATTCAAACGTTTGAAAAAGAGAAATATTGAGATATTTTTTTTCGACTTGACCGATCAACATCAAATTTTCAGGGCTTGTATAGTTGGATGAGATATATCTTTTTTACCTAGATAATTTTTTTTGTATATACAAAAGAAAATTTTTTTATATCTCCCCCAACTACATATGCCCTGAAAATTTCATCCACTTCTCCCGAACAGAAAAAGCATCGCAATTTTTCATCTTTAAAAAACAAAAAAAGGGAGTTTTGAAATTGGATATTGCGGAGCAAAAAACTTAAAAAATAAAAAAATTACTTCGTGACTTTTGTAGGTAATGGACCCATCTATGCATATTTCAAGTTTGAAGTCATTTCGAAAAAAAATTCTAGG
>JABUQX010032866.1:0-21012 GCA_015478945.1 Trachelipus rathkii
GTATGGATGTGTCACCCATATTTTGGTTTGGCAAATACATCTTCGGGGCTTGATCGTTTGAGTAAACTCGTTGACTTTGGACGGAAAAATCTCTCGCGAATTTCACAATAATAGTCTAAGTTACCGTCACCATAACACTGTGCTCTTCGAAGAAATAAAGGACCCTACACAAAGAAATCACTTAAGGAACAAAGAGAGCAACCATTAGACTGTAGAGAAGTCGGCTGTAGAGTTCCCAGAGGTTAGTGTCAGACCCAGTACCTAAAGTTCTGTTTGTTGACCATCACCGTTAAATGGAAATGAGCCTCATCACTACATATCAGAATACCTGTTAGGGGAAAAATTCATGAGAATATCCCGACACAGAGTTGTACGGGTTTCATAGTCTCCCACTCAACTCCTACACGACCATTAGTTTGTAGGGATGCATGTGGAGTGTCCAATGTAAAATTCTACGGACACTACGGTCAGAAATGTGTAGGGCAGCCGCGATTTTCCTGCACAACGCTTGGAAGACTGATGTTCCAAGCTCTTTAACAACACCACATTTTCGTGCCCACTTACGGTCCTAGGTCGGCCACATTAAATCTTTTAGTTTAAAGTTAGTTGAAGTTAGTTTGAAGCTAGAGAAACACAACGATGGATTATTTTTCCCTCCGGAACTGGGTCATGACGACCAAGACCAAAGAATATCTGAAAGGCCAGCTGCGTCTATGACGAATTCACCGTTTTTGACAAACTCTTCACACTCACGGAGCAACGTAAGCACTGCTCATCTCCAATGCAACCTTAAACGCGATATTCCCAATATTCCCTCTTCACTCACTTCTTAAACCTCTCCAGCGCAATTCCACAGCTCTAGGAGACCTGCGCCCCACCCCACTGCATCCTCGAGCGGTTACCAACCAACGCTGAGTTCCACTACTATATCTATCGCAACCTCTCATCAAACACAGATAAGCCAACCACATTCCCACCCACGCCATACATCGCATAGCTGCACCGACCGGTAAGCATACCGCCGTAAATACAAACTACCACAACCATCTACACTTAGTCAGCAGACCTACGATCATCGACTGACACAACGACTTACCCGACAAACTATCCTAATCCACCGAGCAACGCCGCGACAACTACTCAACACGACAGCCTCCAACTCACTGCCGCAGCCCCACAGCCGGTGCCTAACGAAACTCAAGCTCACACTGGTAAACCCCAACCCCCCCACAAGAAAAGAGCTATTCCTTTCCACATGGGGAGGCTCCGTAGCCTATATATATATATAATAATATATATATAATTATATATATATATATATATAATTAATATATATATATACTATATATATAATATATATATAATATATATATAATATATATATATATAATATATATAATGGGTGATTCATTTGCAAGAGGTTTGTTTTACGATAGAAAATAACGTCATGAAGCTTATAGTGAAAAGATTATTGAGTCGAAAAGAACAATTTATGCAATTTAATATTTAAAGATTATCTCTTTAAAAGGTTGGCCGCGACTACGGTTTAAATGGTCATCCTGAAGGTCCAATCGTGGACCGCGCGATTCGAGGATAGCACCGGGATATCTTCGCGGAACTAAACCCACACTCACACAAAGCCACAGCCAACACCATACCTCTACCTGGGTAGCCCCTAACCATATGTCTGTCGCCAGCCACCTCGCTCTGCACCTGCCCCGACGAGGCAGATCGGACAGACCGAGTGGGCCACTACACTACAGAGCACTCTACTTATCTGCATCACCCGTAATACCCTCCAGGACGCCATCCTGCCCATCTATAACACTATATCTGCATCAATCCCCCCTGATTACAAACAAAGGCAACTATCGCATCAATATCAGCATCTCACAGTCTCACGCTATCAACACAGAACACTCCCCAAATTATTATTTAGTGAAAACCTTTTCACCTAACTCTCTCTCTCATAAAAACGAACCAACCTCCAAATTCGGATTAGCTCTGTTCAAAAAAAAAAAAAAAAAAAAAAAAAAAAAAAACCACCAAAAAAAGAATGTGTGGCAAATTCCCTTAAAGGAGCAAGAAGTCTACAGAAAATCACCCCATAAAAAGTTATTCACTAAAAAAATGGAAGCAAGTTTAATGAGTTTTAATTACTGGTGTTTTTTGTTAATAATATTTGAAAATTTATTGTATTAATTGAATTATTAAGGCATTTCCTATTTTTATCTCCTTTCCCTTATAGTTAAGAAAAATTCTTTTCAAACTCCACCGTGATCACCACATGTAAGGGGCTGTCGTTTCTTTCTACTTATAATTAATACTTAAATTATTTTCAACGTGCCATTATTCTTGCACACCTTAAGAAGACGCGTATTCATATAACTTATTTATTAAAGCAGCATATAACAAAGCTGTTGTTATATTCATTGTAGAGGCTGTCGTTTCTACTTATAAAATACTTATATTTTCAACTGCCATTCTTGCACACCTAAGAAAGGTATTCATGTAAACTTAAATATATAAGTATCGTTTAAATGTTGTTATATATACAAAAGAAACTAAAGTATTAGTAATAAAATTAAGCATTCATACTAAATAACTTTTCTATGTAATAATTTGGACTCCTATGTAATTTTTAGGCAGGTTGTTTGAGGTATCTTCTTTGAGAACTCTATATAATACTTACATATCTGGTGTATAGTCAATATAAAAGCGTATAGTTCGTAGATATATAGGTAATTAATCGTTTATATATATATATATATATACAAGTTGATTTAATATATAATAAATGAATCTATACAAAGTTGAAAAATATATAAGCATTCATATACTAAATCACTTTCTCATTAAAGTAAATAGTATATTTATATAGACTCTCACTAGGTAATTAAGGGCAGGTGTTGAGGTAATTTCTTTGAAAGAACTTAAAAACTACTTACTATTTGGATATAGATTATGAAATTAAAAGCGATTGTCGAGCTTAGAGTTAATATCGGTTTTAGTCTTATGAAAAAGAAATCTTAAAGTTGAAAAAATTAAGCCATTCATATCATAAATCTATACATTTCATGTAATAATTTGGATCTACCTCGGTAATTTAGTATAGCGGTTGTTTGAGGTATCTTATACTTATGCAAGTAACTTACTAAATATCGTATACTAATTTCACTGGTGTACATATAATATATATATATATATAAACTTTCCGGGAGTTAATATAAACTTCCGTATCCGCTGAAAATTATCTTCACTCTTTGATAACCTCTTTCAAAAAAGTCGGAAAACTCTGAATAAGGAAGAAGTCTATAATGATATAGTATCATATAATAAATTAGCATTCATACTAATCTCATCTTTTCGATAAAGATACACTCAGTATGTAAGGAGGACTCTACACTAACGTTCTGCTATTTAAGGAGATGTATTGATAGAGTAAACTGTTGTCTTCTAGAATAGAGGGCATAGATAAATACGAGAAGAGAGGCACTTGTGTGTATGACGTAGTGATATCGATAAAGCGTACGTACGAGCTTAGGGTAATATTCGTTTTCTAGCTGATAGTATGCCTATATGAAGCTACATTTATGTCGCAAGTATAGAGGGAAGAGAAGTTTATTTAGCACTATACGCATTTGCTACTTAAATTCTGTGTATCATCTATGACAAGAGAGGCGTACCATGTTGAATCCACTATGCGCTTCTCTCACGAATCTCTTCAGTCATCGGGTTAGTAGGTATACATACTTGTATATATACTGTCAGATTAACTATACATTCTGGTGCAGTAATATATTCGTATTTTCAGGCTTAGGTTATTACTTATTTCGTTTATTATAAGTGTTATATTAAGGTAAGGCCATTTAACTAATCGTTATTAATAAAGTTAAAAGGAATTAGCATCACTCATAACTAACTATAATCGCTATACTTCTCAATGTATATAATATGGACTTCTTAGGTATTTATAAGGCAGGTTGTTTTGAGGTATATTATCTTTGAAAACTGTACTAGTAAATACTATTTAACATACTGTGTGTAGCATAGAAGTCAGTTAGTCTGAGCTTAGGTATATATATATTGTTTATTATAAGGAGTTATTCTAAAAGAAAAATCATAAAGTTTGAAAAAAATTAGCTATATCATTAACTTAATATTCATACTTTATCATAGTATTAAATTTTAAGACTCCTAATGGGTTAATTACTATAGGAGCTGATGGGTGTTGTTTATTGAGGTATTCTTTGAGAACTCTAGTAAGTACATTACTCGTACCATACTTCAGTGTAGCAAATAAATAGGGTAGGATCCGAGCTTGGTTATACGCGTTTTTTAAGTGAAATAGAAATTATAAGAATATAAGACATACATTTACTCCAGATTTGAGACAAATTAGACACATACCGTACGCCTCACAAATGTATCATCAGCTTATCATACCTGTGTGTATCTGGGTTACCCCTCATTTCTGACCTCCTACGGTCACATTTTAGGCAGGGTGTTTGATGTGATATCTTCTCTTTTGAAAGACAAACTCTAAGATAGCTTAATATTCTGGTGATATTACTATAGCGTCTCGAGTGTCTTAAGGTATAATAATTTCTGTTTTTTAAACTCGCTTTAATATTAATACAAGAATTTATAACTCTATTAAAGTTGATATTAATTCTAGCATATCTCTATACTTGAAAGGGCAGGTGCTCTTGAGCGTATCTTTTCTTTGATAAGAACTCTAAAAGATTACTTGCAATTTTGGTGTTAGTACATAAAATTAAGCGAGTATCGATAGGCATTAAGTAATATGTTTTTAAGTAGTTATTACTACCCCCAAACCTTAACTCTTTTTCCTTACTTCGTCTCATCTAAATCACTTTTTCATGTAATAATTTGGATATACTTCTATGTTAATTTGTGCAGAGTGTATTTGAGGTAGTTATCTCTTTTGAGAACTCTTATAAAATATATCTATTGACAATCTTGAGGTGTTTAATGTCAATATTATAGCGTAGAGTTCTGAAGCTTTTAGGTATATTATTTTTCGTTATTAAGATGTATTTAATTATATCAATGAATTTTAAAATATGTAGATATAATATTAGTCTCATTTTACTCATATAATTATTGATTACTATATTTTCATTGTATATAAAATATTGGAGTCTCTAAGGATTATTATATTTATTAGTAGTGTGTTATTTAGTATGTGTATCTCATTTGATAAGATATTATTCATTAATACTTATCATCATTTTTACTGGATGTTAATTAGCTACTAAGCTGTTGTATCTCGACTAGTAATTTATATCAGTTTTTCTGTATATTAGTCCTCTTATAAACACTAATAAGAGCTTTATATAAGTTAAAAAAAAAATTAAGCATTCTAACTAATCACTTTCTGTACTTAACTATTTTGTGACTCCTAGGTATTTTGTAGGACTGTACGTGTTATGAGGTAATCTTCTTATGAATAGTAACTCTATATATACTATACATATTCTCTTTGGTCGTAGCAATAAAGCGTATAGATCGCAAGCATTGGTTACATATATCGTTCATATATAAGTATGTTAACTATACAAAGTAAGATATATAAATGAGTTGTAAAAATTTAGGCTAATTCTCATACTAATATATACATTTACGTTAGTATAATAAATTATTGGGACTTTATAGGATAATTTAATGGGTCAAGGTGTTTTATGAAGGGTATCTATATCTTATAGAAATAGAATCTAATATATATTACATTACTGGTGTATATACATATAATAAGCGATAAGTGGAGCAAAAGAGTTAACTCCTTTATATAAATAGATAAGCTTAATAAAATTAAAAATTAAGAAAAAGAAACCCTAGAAGAAAAGCAAATCTCTTAGGAATATAGCGATTAATGCAAATAATAATTATCATTATTAATCAGTATTATTCATTATAAAGGTTGGAGAACATTCTCTCTAGGACCTCAGAGTTAAAATTATGCTGTTGAAGGTCAACTCTCATATATGTTTGAATGAGTATTTACACTTTGGAGAAGAACCTCTAAATAACTTAATTCTTGAGTATGTAGCATATAAATGACGTAGATGAGCTTAGGTTTTAATTCATTTAAGTGTTTATACAAATAGAATACTATAAAATTAGATGAAAAATTTGCATTCAATAAGACTCTAAAAATTGCACTTTTTACATGTATTAATTATGGACTCTCATATGAATAATTTGTAGTACACTGAGTGTTTGAGGTATTCTTCTTGAATAGACATCTAAAATACTTATATTTATTGGTGTAGCAATAAACTCAGTATGTCACGATGCTTAGTTATATATCGTTATTTTAAGTGTTATATAACAATGAAAATTTAATATAGCTATTGAAAATATATATGTACATTCACATTATAATACTAATAATCCTTTCATAGTAAATATTTGGACTCACTCCTAGGTAGATTTAAGGCAGTAGTTGTTTATGAGTGATATATTATCTATGAGAACTTTATAAATATACTTACATTCTGTTGTAAGCAATATAGCGTAGTCGAGCATTTATAAGGTATATATATATATATATATTATGTATTAAATAGTTGTATATTTCTTTTATTATCCTTCAACGTATCATTCGTTTGTAAACAATAACATAACGAATCTGTATTTCATAGTATATTTGGATAACTCCTAGATAATGATAGATATATCTTATATAATGGCTCACAAGGTATTATTATTAGTAAGGTTATACTTATCTTTGAAGAATATTACTAATAAATACTTACATTCTGAATGTATAGCAATATACGTAGTTCAAGCTTCGGTTATATCGTTTTAAAAGTGTATAACAAAGAAATCCTTAAAGTGAAAAAATAGCATTCTCATACTTAATATTCCTTTTTCAATGTATAATATTTGTGACTTACTAATCACTCAGGTATATTAAGGCAGGTGTTTGATGAGTATAGCAATTATTTTGCACAACTTTTAAAGTCATCCTTGATATTTTAGGTGTAGCAATAAAGCGGTGTCGAGCTTAGGTATATCGTTTTAAGAGTTAATATTAACATATAGTAATCTTAAAGCTGAAAACAAATTAGCCATATTCATTAACTTAATACATTTTCATGTAATAATATTTGGACTCTACTATAAGGTAATTTAGGCAGGTGTTTGAGGTATCTTCTTTGAAGAACTCTAAAAATACTTAAAATCTGGTGTAGCAATAAAGCGTAGTCCGAGCTTAGGTTATATATTAGTAGTTTAAGAGTATTGATTTATATATAAACAAAGAAATTATAAAAGTTGACAAAATAGCTTATCATATAGTTAAAATCATTTTTTACTTGATAATTAATATAAGTGGACTATATAGGTATTATCAGGCACATTGGTGTTTGAGTATGCTATCATTTTGAAGAACTTCTAATAAACTCACTTTACACTTTATCACTGTGATGTAGAATAAGCGTAGTCGATGATTAAGGTATATATCGTTTTACAGTTTCTAACAAAGAATCTAAAGTATTGAAATATTAGCATTCATAATAAAATCACTTTTCATGTAATAATTTGGACCCTAGGTAATTTAGGCTATTGTAGTTTTTGAGAGATATATAAATATACTCTTTGAAGAACTCTATAATACTTACATTCTGGTGTCAGCAATAAAGCGTAATGTATCAGATGACTAGGTTATATTATCTGTATTATAAAGAAGTATTAAAAAGAATAATTATATAAAGCTGAAAAATTAGCATCATGACTATATTCATTTATTTATCCTGTTAATAATTATGGACTCCCTAGGTAAATTTTTATATGTGAGCAGGTGTTTGTAAGGTAATCTATCTTTATGAGAAGAATATACTCTTTAATAATATATACTTACAATATCTGAGTGTATGACAATAAATAGCATAGTTCGAGCTATGGTAATTATAATAGTTTTAAAGTGTTATATAACAAAGAAATATCTCTAAAGTATTGAAAAAATTAGCAATTCTCATTAGACTAATATTATCACTTTTACAGATGTCAGCATAGTTTTTTGAGCACTCAACTCTCGATAAATTATCGGCAGACGTGATATTCTTAGAAGAAGTAATATATTACTCTTGAATGACTAACGTAAACAATAGCTTGTACTACTTATCGCGTGTGTTGATCGATACTATGATACAAGCTTTTCGATTAGGTGGCAAATTCGATATTAAAGTAATAATAAATGACATAGAATTCTTCACTGTAAAGAATTATCTGCATATCTACTATAGGTTTTCACTTCATGTAATAATTTGGTACTCACTATAGGTAATTTTATGAGCTAGGTCTGTTTGAGTGATCTGTTAGAGAAATCATAATTAAATATTTAATTTAACTGGTGTAGTGCAATTAAAGGTAGTCGAAGCTTAGGAATAGAGATTTATGTAAAAGTATATAATAAACCAAAAAGAAATCATTAAAGTGTTCGAATAAAGAATATAGAATCTCAGTTATATATAGTCATATGTGTAAAGAGTTTCTTTCTCTTGATTAGAACTCTATAAATAATACTTCATTTATTGAGTATATAGTTATGAAAGGTAGAGTAGAGATAAGAAGGATTCAACAGGTTTATTAGATAACGTTTATATGTGTTAAACACCTATATAAAAATTTATCATAACATAAGATAATATAAATATACGTATGTAATAAACAATATTAGCTAATATATACTATATACTGACTACAAATATATTACATTAATATTGAGTATATAAGGACTCCTATGGATAATATTAATTTGCTTGATTATTGGTAGGTGATATTGTGAGTAGGTTATAATCCATTATACTATTGATATGATAACTTCACATAAAATACATAATTTGTACATTCATCGCGTTAGTATAACCGCGAAAGAAATGCTCGTAGTACTCGATGCTTAAGTAGTATCTTCGATTTTATATAAAGTAGTTTATTAACTAATCTGTATAAAAGCTTAATGTATATTGTATTTACTCAAGGTTAAAGACACGTCATTTCACCTCTAAATCAATTAATTTGTGTATTAAGTCTTGTGACTCCTGTGATTATCATAGGCAGGATAGTTTTGTTGTACTATAATTATAGAAGAACCTTAAATGAAATTTCAATAAATTCTGGTGTATAATAATAATAATACAATATAAATAATCAGCTGGATTGATTCATGAAGATCTTATGAATAGATTTATAAATAATAATAATAATTCAGTAATTTTTAATGATATATTAAATAAATAAATCAAATAGATACATATCTAAACGTTGAAATTAAAAATTAGCACATATCTAATTAAATAAAATATCACTAATTATACACAGAGTAAGTAAATACTTTTAGGAATACATACCTATGGTTAATATATACAGTAATCTGACAAGGATATGATATAACATGGAAATTGCTTTTTACACTTAAACAGAGAATTACACTATAATAAATACTTTAACATTCATGAAGTGTATGTAAAATAAATGCAGATTAATTCGAGATTAGGATATAATATAAATTCGATATATTAAGTATATGATATAAAAAATAATAATAACTACGATTTCTAATACCCCAAAAGATATTGCAATTCATAACATTAAACACATATTCACAATAATATAAGTAAAATTATATAATAATAATATGTGACTTCATAGGCTCACAAGTTTTTGTGTCACGTGTTGTTTGGCATGGTATTATTTATTTTCTATTTGTTGAACTACTAATAAATAATTAATTCTTTATAAATAATTTATTGTAGAGATAAAGCGTAGTCGAGCTTTGAGTATTTAATTATTATTATTTTATTATTCTCGTTTTATTTATTATTAATTGATCTACTAATTATTACAAGAATTTAATTATTATTACTATAATAGTTTGTTAAATATATAGTAACATAATACTTATTAATTATTCCTTCATGGTATAATAAGATCTTCTTTAAGGTTAAATTTAATAGAGTAGATTGTTATTTATGATGAGTTTACTATTTTCATTTATTTATTATGATATTATTATATATTATTATAATACTTACTATTTGTGTATACGCAAACTATAAAAAGCGTTTGATCTCGAGACTTGTGTATATTATAATTATTATACGTTTTAAATAAGTGTTATATAATCATATAATATATGAAATTCTTAATAAGTTTTGTATTAATTATAGCCTTTCCTATTCATAAAGTGTGGATCTGTACCTTTATAACATGATGTGTATTCTCATTCAAGTGTCATTATATGAGATCAGATGTTATGTTTGAGGAGTATATCAATATTGAATAGAACTCTAAAATAATTACATATTAATTTAGTGTAAAGTAATAATAATAATCAATAATAGAAATAAATTAGAAGCTAGGGTATTAATAATAATAATATCGAGTTAATATTTAGGTGTAAATATCAAAAGTTATCATAAGTATGGCAAAAAACATAACAATGCATTCCTAATACATAATGAATATTCACTTATCATATTTGTAATTTCTTTGAGTATCTTATCTCACGCTCTCCATCTTATTATAGAACTATTGTGTTATTGAGGTAATTTCATATTCTTTATACGTGATATTTATCTTCTTAAATTTACGTTACATTTTATTGGTGTATTGCATTAATATTATGCGTAGTACGAGCTTAGGTAAATTAATTATCTGTTTATAATAAGTGTTATATATCATATATTAGAGAATTTCAATATATTTTGAAATAATATAATAATTTTATTACCGACCATTTCTTATATTATAATATTATATACTTCGATTCTTTTCTATACATAGTGTTTACCTTTAAATATATATTTAGTGCATATAGTTATGTTTTGAAGTTGATTTTCTACTCTTTTGATATAGAATCTTCATTTACTCTACACTCTACTTATACTCTTATGTGTGATAGCTATAATAATAGAGAGTTTAGTCAGCATTATGGCTAATTTTATTATCTATTATATTTAGTTTTTATAATAGTGTTAATATATCACATAGAAATATTCAGATGAAAGCTTCTTTAATAATAAATTTATAGCTAATTTTCATAATTATTATACTAATTTAATTGGTAGCCATTATAGAAGTCTAATGTTAGTCAGCTCACGCTATTAGGTAATACCTTTTGGGAGAATCCTCTTAGGGTTGATATGTAGTAGTAGGTAGTATTAGCAGTGTGTTTAGTAATGGAGGTTAGTTAACTGCTATTTTGTATATGGTAACTCTATATGATATAGTTAGATAACATTCTTTTTGTTAGGTATTTAAAGCGTTGCTCGTGCAAGCTTAGGTATAATCGTTTTAAGTGTTCATAAGTAGTAAGAGAAAAGGAGAATAGTATAGTCAGTTAGTTAGATAGATAAGATATGTAGCAGTCATGATAACTTGTAAAGTAGTAGTAGTTCACTTTCTTGTAATAGTAGCAGTAGTAGATTATTAGTATGGAGGAATTTCGTGTTATAGATGTTATGTTAAGGTGCTCTAGTTGTGTTTTGTCGGTAATGTTAATATATGATAAGAAGAATCATGGTATTAGATTCCATTAAATATTCTGGTGGTAGCAATATAGTAAGTCGTATTAGTTCGAGCTCATAATGGTTTAATAGTAGAGTAGAAAAAACTAGTATAGTTTTTAAATAGTAGAGGTTATAGTAAACAACAGAAAAGGTCTAGTAAGAGATGTGAAAAAACATTAGCTTCACAATAGTGTTCCCTTTACTCATTGTATTGACTTATTATGGTAGATACACATTACGTTAGAGTGATGGGTATAGTTGCATAAGTATTTATTCTGGTTGTATAAGTCAGACACTTTGAACTGTGAATTTTAGATGTATTATCTCTATTCCACTGGTAGTGTATATCAGCCAATAATAAAGTCGATAGAGTCGTAGCACTTATGGGTATATCTGTTTTATTCAACTAACAAGTGTTATTAGCACACATACGGACTAAGTATGGTAATAAAAAATTGAGCAATATTCACACTAAATGCACGCCTCAAAAATAGATTCTACTATCAATATTCAAACTCTGGGATCGTTACTATAGATACAATAATTCATGGTAGCGGTGTTATGAGGTCTCATTTCTTTAAATGTTCTCTATAAATTCATTTATTATCATAATATTTTCATGGTGTAATTGATCAATTATTGCGTTAGTCCGAGCTTCGATATATTATTGAGTGTTTAAGATAGATTTTAATTTAATATTATTATACAATAAGAATTTAATATAGTATGATAAAAAATTTAGCATTAATTCTCACATCGATGCTCATCTGATGCTTCTATATACATAGTATATAATTATATTGGTCTTTTGAGACAGTTGGAAGTCCTTGAAGAGGACAGATTGTGAGTTTATGAGGTATATTTATGTATATTGAAACTTTCTATATATCTTACTATATTCTGGTTTTGTATTAGATTCATATAAAATGTAGATTCGAAGCTTTATTATAAGAGTTATATTATTATTATTATTATTCAGAGTGGTATATTTAAGTGTTTATTTAAATACAGAGAAATTTAAAGTGGAAAAGTTTGTTATTTAATTGGTAAGAGGTCAGATCTTTATTAATATAATCTAGGACTTCCTACGAGATAATTTATGCAGTCAGGTTGTTTCAAAGGTCTCTCCTTGATGTATACTTTTTTACAACTACTTACAAATTCTCGAATAGATAAGCGTTATATAAGGCGTAGTTCAGACGCTTCTTGATCGATAAGACTCTTTAACTCAATAAAATAACAAATCGATTTATGCTCGCTTAATAAGATAAACAAAAGATAGAAAATAAGAGACATTGATTAAATACATTAAGAATTCACACTGACTTAATAAAAATGGTAGATAGTCTGAGAATGTAAATCATTCATTGAAGAAATCTAACTAAATAAATAAACATTCAATTACATGTGTGTTATATAGGATTAAACAATAAATGAGTAAGTTAGATGATGCTATATAGGTATAATTCATATATTCGATAATTTTATATGTTGTATAATCACTGAAAATATAATTACTAAAATTATGACACAATTCGATTAATATACTAAAATACATATTAGATAGTAATAATATATAGAACTTCCTAGGAATATTATATAATTTGAGAGATGTCTTTGTGAAGTTTCTATTGAAAGACTCGTATCAAGATCTAGTTCATGTTCGTCGCTCACTCATATTGTCGTAGTCCGAGATCTCGGTTCTCATCTCTCCTTCGTTTATCAGTTCGCTTTATATCTACAAATGCACATACTCTAAAGTTGATAAATATACATATAGCTACTTCATTCTTCACTACTCTCTCTATATATTACATATGCATGTAATATGTATATTATGGACTCCTAGGTAATTATATTATATAGGCGGTGGTTTGAGTAATTCATATTCTTTGAAAGAACTCTAATTAATTAATGGGGTATATATAGTGCAATAAATGCCCGTAGTCGAGCTTAGGTTAATATATATATAATATCGTATTATATTAAAGTGTATATAACAAAGAATCTATAAGATATTTAGATAAAAATTAATGACATTCGTAACATATAAGTTCAAACTTACTCCAAATTATAAAATAATGATGGACTCAGTAAATATTTATATATATATATATATTATATATATATATACTAATATATATATATACTATATATATATACTAGTAAAGGTATTTTAGTAGCAGTGTGTTTGAAGGTACTTCTTATTGATAAGAATCATCATACTACACATCACCTTCCAGATATGGTGTATGACAATCAAGCGTAAGTCCGAGTCATATAGGTAATAATTACGTTTATACATAGGTATTCTGAGTATATAGAGTATAGTAACAAATGTGTACACATTTTAATGATTGATAAAAAATTAGCATTTCACATAATACTCATTAAATTCATACATTCACAATGTTATATATTAATAATATATTATATATATATATACTATAATATATAATTTGGACTCCCTAGGTAAATTTAGTAGCGGAGTGTTTTGAGGTATTTCTTATTTGAAATACTCTTAAAAATATACTATCACATATATGTTGAGAGTATAATGCATAATAAAGCGTAGTCGAAGCTTCGGTATATTACGTTATATAATAAATAATTAAAATATATAGTATATATATAATATATATATATATTAAAGTGTTATAATAACAAGTACTGCAGTTCTATAATATAAAACTTAGATTTTATATACTAATAAATATATCATACTTTATTCACATGTAATTGTAATAATTAGAACTCCTAGGTAGTTTATGATATAGCAGGTGTTTGTAGGTATATTCTATATTTTGAAGATAAACTCTAAATACTTAACATTCTGGTGTATAATATATAGCCATAAATAAGTCATAATAGTCTCATAGACTTTAAGGTATAGTATATATCGTTTTTCGTGTTTATAACAAAGAAATCTAAGTTGATAAAATAAGTTAGACTATTCCCTATACTAAAATCACTTTCATGTACATATTTGGTACTTCTAGATAATTAGGCAGGTTGGTTTGAGGTTTTCTTTGAGAACTCAAAATTCACATTCTGGTGTAGCAAATAAAGCGTAGTCGAGCTTTAGGTATAATTTTTTATTAAATAGTTTATATATATTATAAAAGTAAAAATTTATAATAGTATGTAAATAAATTTATAATGTTATATTATATGTGATTTTCAATGTAATATAATTTGATGTTTTTTATTGGAATGTACTTGCTTCTTTTTCAACAAACTTTGAGAATATACTAAAATTATACTTACATTTTCTGGGTGATACAAGCAATATGTCAATACGTCAGTCGAGCTTAACGCTATAATACTTCTCTATAAGTGGGTGCTAGATGACTATCTCACAAGAAGATAATAAGTGTTAGCAAAAAAGACTCTATGCAGCAATTCACACTCATTAAATCTCAAATTCTCACTTTCGTCAGTGATAATGAACCAGACGCAGGCATTTATATAGTGACGCGCGCGGTAGTTAATATACTTTCAGTCAGGACACACGAGGTAGAGAGAGTCATAGCAGAATCCTTCTTTGAAGACTCACTCAGATACTCTTAGCATGGTTGCTGCGAGTGTGTACAAGTAAGAAAAGGACCCGTGACATGTTCGGTCATTCTCTGGTATAGTTACCTACATCAACACAAAACTCATGTGCAGACAAAGCGTCCCCTAGTTCTACGCATGCGTGTGTCGAGAATAGAGAGTGGTGTGAGTAAGGATACAAGAGCAATCGCAGTCGGAGAGATATGGCACAATAATTCTGAGGCCATTTGACCCTCATACAGCTCCGGTTATCATGCTACTAGAAAAAGTAGAGTGAGACTCCTCGGTAAGCTACCATATAACGGCCCAGGTCTGTTCGCGAGCGAATAAGATAGTATACCTGTTAATCAGCCCGGTGAAGCAACTTGGAAAGTACTGTCAATCTCTGAGTGCTAGCAATTTGTGATCGAGACAGATTCGAAGCTATATGACCAGTATTTGACTTGTCTCTGTAATGAGCGGTCGGGAACCAGACGCCTTAGATCGAACAGCAGATCGCACCACAGTTAGTAATGAGAAAATTAGCGACTACCACTCCACTATACTCAAGGAGCGGATCGATATAGCGATCGTTATGTAATATATGTGTGCATAGCGATGCACGTCAGTGTGAGATATAAGGGGAAAAAAAAGTGCTCGCTAGTATGAGGTAACAGAACGTCTCCCATGTCTTGTATGGTAGTCCATACTTACCCATTGCTGTAAGCGTAAATTAAAGCCGTAGTCCGAGCCCCGTAGTGAGTATAGTGACATTTTATATGTGGTTTTATTATGTTAAGGTCAAGGATTTTTATTATTTGGTCAACAGGAGAGACGAGAAGAACCGTCCGAAAGCAAGAGAAGAGAAAGTTTGTGAAGATACTCTCCTTAGCAGATCTGGCTTTTGGTCAGCTCGAGTTTTCTTTAAAGAATTAAGAATTTTCACTATATGTTTCATGACGATACTCACACATCATCGGAGATCTCTCACTATGGCTAACTAGATTCGAGCAAGGTGTTTGAGGTCGTGTGATAGTTGTACCGAGCTAATACAGATAGATGATATACCGATACGATAGCAATGTGTAACTCTAGAAGTAAAGAAGGAGGCAGAATTGAAATTGGAAGCTTGAAGCAGATAGTCAGAGCGGTCTCGAGGAGTCAATATTCTGTTATAATGAGGATAATATAGAGTTAAGAAGGCCATTGCGCAAGGTTCGATAAGAAAATGATTGACAAATAAATTAAATTGAAACAAGATATGCGAATTAAGTAGTGGACTATTTACACGACAGATGACCAATCATGATGTATAGGGCCACTTACTCCTCGTACAGAAAAAGGAAGAATGTATCAGTCGCCGCAGCGTGTAATGATGAGCAAAGCGTATATTCATTTGTGCTGTATTTTGTAAGAAAATTATAAGACATCTCTCAATCAATACGCTTAGATGTCAAAGGATAGGAGCGTAAATCGACGCTTCCAATCAGGTAAGGTGGAGTCGTTTTTTGAGAGTGTCTCGCATAGACGGCGTGCATAACCCAGTCAAATTTGCTTTGATAATGTCAAGCGCCACAAACAAGAGAAAACTCCGTCAAAAGTGTGCATAAACTCGCGATATGCTCATTTTAGGAGAAAGGTCAAATCATTACATAAGTATAACATTATGGAATCGCATAGGTGGAAAGATTATAGGACAGGTCTTTCGTGCCAGAGGGTATCATTGATTTGCATACAGAAAATTCGCTCACAGTACGTACGTTACCTCGTGGTAGACTAACCGAAAAATTCAGGTGGAACGTAGCGATTCGCTCTCAGAGTGCATATGATACTAGAAATAGAGAGTTGAGAAGTAGTTTCAAGTATCTAGTAATAGAATCAGCAAGTTTCAATAGAAAGCTATCGGGCGAAGAATATGAAGAAATGCTACAGGTATGCTGCATAATATAGATTTTTGCTTCGGCATAACTCAAAAGGTTGGAGCGACTGGGTGTTGCAGAGGCTTTCCTCTCTACTTGAGGCGTACTAAAAGTGTCTACGTTATTAACATGTGACTGGTGTTGAGAAGAAATTAATGCGCGTAGGATATGCGCTGTAGGAGCGCGCGGGATAGCACGGATCAGCTATCTATCACAATCGCTCGCTCTATCAAAAACTCGGGGAAGAACATACTGGCCATATCAAGGGTATGCCCAGAGATTAGCTTAACGTTCGTTACGACCTTTATTTAATAGAGCAGTTTCCTCGATTCGCATCATCCTGGATGGGACTTGTATAGCGACCAGTTTAGCAAAAGGCATAGGACACCTACGGAGAAGGAGAAGGATGAGGGAATTCGCGGTATGTGTCCTATGAGTATCTTTCTTGAGAAACTCTCAAAAAATAACCTGTACAATCTGGGTGTAGCAATAAAGCGTCGTCCGAGCTAGGTAATATCGTTTTTAAAAGTGTTAATAACCAAGAAATCTAAAACGTTGAAAAATTAGCATTCCCATATTTGTTTCAATTTCAATGTAAAAATTTGGACACCTAGGTAATTAGGCAGGTGTTTGAGGTATCTTCTATTAAAGAACTCTAAAATACTTACATTATGGTGGTAGCAATAAAGCGTAGTCGAGCTAGGTATATATCGTTTTAAGTCTTATAACAAAGAAATCTAAGTTGAAAAATTAGCATTCATACTATAATCACTTTCATGTAATAATATGGACTCCTAGGTAATTTACGCGCAGGTGTTAGAGGTATCTTCTTTGAAGACTCTAAAATACTTACATCTGGTGTAGCAATAACGCGTAGTCGAGCTTAGGTATATCGTTATAAGTGTTATAAGCAAAGAATCTAAAGTTGAAAAAATTAGCATTCATACTAAATCCTTTCATGTATAATTTGGACTCTAGGTATTTTAGGCAGGTGGTTTGAGGTATCTTCTTTGAAGAACTGCAAAATACTTACATCTGGTGTAGAACTAAAGCGTAGTCGAGCTTAGGTATACTGTTATATGTGTTATAACCAAGAAATCTAAAGTTTTGAAAAAATTAGCATTACGACTAAATCATTTCATCGTTATAATTTGACTCCTAGGTAATTTAGGAAGGTGTTTGAGTATCTTCTTTGAAGAACTTAAATACTTAATTCTGGTGTAGCAATAAAGCGGTGTCGAGCTTAGGTATATCGTTTTAAGTTATAAAACAAAGAAATCTAAAGTTGAAAAAATTAAGCGAATTCTACTAAAATACTTCATGTATAATTTTGACCTCTAGGTAAATTTAGGCCAAGGTGTTGAGGTTTTCTTTGAAGAACTCTAAAATACTTAAATTTTGGTGTGTAGCAATAAGCGTAGTCGAGCTTAGGGTATTCGTTTTAAGTGTTATAACAAGAAATCTAAAGTTTAAGGATTAGCATTCATACTAAATCACTTTCATGTAATAATTTGGACTCCTAGGTAATTTAGGCAGGTGTTTGAGGTATCTTCTTTGAAGAACTCTAAAATACTTACATTCTGGTGTAGCAATAAAGCGTAGTCGAGCTTAGGTATATCGTTTTAGGTGTTATAACAAAGAAATCTAAAGTTGAAAAAATTAGCATTCATACTAAATCCCTATCATGTAATAATTTAGACTCCTAGGTATTTTAGGCAGGTGTTTGAGGTATCTTTGAAGAACTCTAAAATACGTACATTCTAGTGTAGCAATAAAGCGTAGTCGAGCTTAGGTATAAATTGTTTTAAGTCTTATAACAAAGAAATCTAAGTTGAAAAAATTAGCATTCATACTAAATCACTTTCAATGTAATAATTTGGACTCCTAGGTAATTTAGGCAGGTGTTTGAGGTATCTTCTTTGAAGAACTCTAAAATACTTACATTCTGGTGTAGCAATAAAGCGTAGTCGAGCTTAGGTATATCGTTTTAAGTGTTATAACAAGATCTAAAGTTAAAAAATTACATTCATTACTTGAAGGCATGAGTGTTTGAGGTTCTTCTTTGAGAACTCGTTAAAATACTTTCCTATTTTGGTGTTGCAATTTAAGCGTAGTCGAAGCTTAGGTATATCGTTTTTAAGTGTTATATAAAGAATTTGATTAAAGTTGAAAAAATTAAGATTCATACTAAATATCTTTCATGTAATAATTTTGGACTCCTATGTAATCTTGGGCAGGTGTTGAGGTATTCCTTGAAGACTCTAAAATACTTTACGGATTAAATGTGTATCAGTAATGCGTAGTCGAGCCTTATTATATTGTTTTGAAGTCATTTCGCAAAGAAAATCTGAAAGTTGAAAAAATTAGCATTCATACTATCACTTTCATGTAATATTTTGACTCCTAGGTAATTTAGGCAGGTGTTTGAGGTATCTTCTTGGAAACTCTAAATACTTACATTCTGGTGTAGCAATAAAGCGTAGTCGAGCTTAGGTATATCGTTTTAACTGTTATAACAAAGAAATCTAAAGTTGAAAAAATTAGCATTCATACTAAAGGCAGGTGTTTGAGGTATCTTCTTTGAAGAACTCTAAAATACTTACATTCTGGTGTAGCAATAAAGCGTAGTCGAGCTTAGGTATATCGTTTTAAGTGTTATAACAAAGAAATCTAAAGTTGAAAAAATTAGCATTCATACTAAATCACTTTCATGTAATAATTTGGACTCCTAGGTAATTTAGGCAGGTGTTTGAGGTATCTTCTTTGAAGAACTCTAAAATACTTACATTCTGGTGTAGCAATAAAGCGTAGTCGAGCTTAGGTATATCGTTTTTAGTGTTATAAAAAGAACTCTAAAGTTGAAAAAATTGCATTCATCTAAATCACTTTCATGTAAAATTGGACTCCTAGGTAATTTAAGGCAGGTGTTTTGAGGTACCTTTCTTTAAGAAACTCTAAAATACTTACATTCTGGTGTACAATAAAGCGTAGTCGAGCTTTAGGTATATCCGTTTTTTAAGTCCTTATCACAAGAATGCTAAAGTTTTGAAAAAATTAGCATTCATACTAAATCACTTCATGTATAATTTGGACTCCTAGGTAATTAGGCAGGTGTTTGAGGTATCTTCTTTGAGAACTCTAAAATACTAACATTCTGGGGGTAGGAAAAAAACCGTAGTCAAGCTTAAGTATATCGTTTTAAGTTTTATAACAAAGAAATCTAAAGTTGAAAAAATTAGCATTCATACTAAATCACTTTCATGTAATAATTTGGACTCCTAGGTAATTTAGGCAGGTGTTGGAGGTATCTTCTTTGAAGAATCTAAAATACTTACATTCTGGTTGAGCAATAAAGCGTAGTCGAGTTAAGGTATATCGTTTTAAGTGTTTATAAAAAGAAATCTAAAGTTTTAAGAAAATTAGCATTCAATCTAAATCACTTTCTCATGTAATAATATGGACTCTTAGGTAATTTTAGGCAGGTGTTTGAGTATCTTCTTTGAAGACTCTAAAATACTTACATCTGGTGTAGCAAAAGAGCGTAGTCGAGCTTAGGTATATTGTTTTAAAGGTTTAACAAAGAAACTAAAGTTGAAAACATTAGCATTCATTAAATCACTTTCATGTAATAATTTAGACTCCTAAGTAATTAGGGCAGATGTTTGAGGTATTCTTCTTTGCACAGCCGTGAAAATACTTACATTCTGTGTAGCAATAAAGCGTAGTCGAGCTTTAGGTATTATATCGTTTTAAAGTGTTATAACAAAGGAATCTAAGTTGAAAAAATTAGCATTCATACTAAATCACTTTCATGTAATTAATTAGACTCTAGGTAATTTAGGCAGGTGGTTTGAGGTATCTTCTTTGAAATACTCTAAAATACTTACATTCTGGGTGTAGCAATAAAGCGTAGTCGAGCTTTAAGGTTATATCGTCGTTTTAATGTTATAACCCAAAGAAATCTAGTAATGAAAAAATTAAGATTCATACTATTAGGCAGGTGTTTGAAGGTATCTCCTTTG
>JABUQX010032867.1:0-32500 GCA_015478945.1 Trachelipus rathkii
TCGCCCTGTTTCATCTGCTGCACTATTCCAAATTGAACCAATCACCCTTTCAGCTCCATTTATTCTAACACGCCCTTCACCTCATCGTCAGTGACACTATTTTGATTCCATCTCAGACAAGGCTACACACCATCCACACATGTATCACTCACGCCATTGTGTCCACAGAGCTTCCTCCCAGCAAAATTTCCTGAAGCGCGATTTCTTGCCAGTAACGGGTCTTCCTCTAGAGTCGGATACTCAGTGAGTTACTGCAGTTAGGAAAATTCTCTTGGATGGAACGTGTCCGATGGAAATGAGGCCCTGAATATCTGGTACTTAAAGATGGAATTTTTGAAATTCCCAAAGGAAATTTCCTTTGGAATTCCATAATGTTCAACCTAAAGGAATTCTTATGGATCCAATATGGATTACAGGAACAACACTAATTCTTAGGAAAGTATGGCTGAATGCAATCTAGAAAACCTTGCCTGGTTCTGAAGGAATTAATTCCGACATATTTTTCATAAGGGTAGCCCCAAAGGATTGCCCCAAATCCTACAGAATAACATTATAGGAAAGAGAGATATTCCCAAAGGATACTGCTGGATAGGAAGCATGGAAAAAATTTTTTCCAATGGAAATAATATAAAAACGTAAATTCAAATATACGCCCATAGATATATAAATATGTATCTATATATAAATATATATATAGTAATATATATCATATATATAATATATCGTTATTGGGGTTATATATAATCGAGTAGTGAGTGAGTAAATAAGATGACACGATATTCTAGATTTGAAAGGAGTTTCAAATACAGTGTGAGATGCTAGTATTTGCCAGACCGATTACAAACTACATATATTCCATTTTGTGTAGATTATGATGTTCAACTTAATAAGTACTGTTTAACATTGTGAGATGGATTAAATTTTGATAACTAGATAGAGGTAAATTTGCCTAAAGTAGTTGGTATAAAAAATAATATATTAAAAAAAATAAAAATAATTTCAATAATAAACAGTACAATATATCAAACAGTCCACAAAACTATTACTAATAATAGTTTGATAAGCCTACATATAATAATAAAAATAATCACGAAAGTAGATTATTATACCTACGACTTCTAATTATAGATAGTATATTTAGCTATTACCCTATAGGTAATATGAGTGCTATAGGAGTTATGTCGAGTACTATATATACCGGGTTTTACTACAATGATTCGTTACATATAAATATATCTTATTATCGGAGTCTGTACCAGCTGGACCTTTATCACTAGGGCAGGGAGCTCCTATTTTGAGGAGATGGGGTATGTTTGCCAGTAGGTTTCACGACCTCCACACAAAAGATCCTTTTTAAATCAAGCTTGTGCGCAATTAACGCAGTAAATGAGAACAACAAGACGCAGGTTTAAGTAGAGGGTGAGATATAAATCAGCAGTGGAACACACAGATAAGAATGAGAATGAGATTTTTCACTTTAGAATTCCAGAGGTGGGTCTATAGAAAGAAGAGAATACCACTCGCAGCGTGATAATTCTAGTTCCTTGGAGTTTTACCTACAGATGCCACACAAACTCTCTTGCGCAGAAACAAGCGACCACTCCCCTGTGGTCTATCAGCACGGCGCGTACGTAAAGGTGAGTTGTACCGAGTGGTCAGTTCCTCTCCCTTAACACGGCTGCTCGCTGCGGTACCTATAGAAAACAGTAGATATGATAGCCGACCACATTCGTCGAGCTACGTGTGCAAATGTATAGTTGAGGGTCAGATGAGAGCGTTGAATATAGATACAGAACAGTTTTATAGTCATTCCTTGGCTTGCCTTTTTTTATCGACCCTATCTACAAAAGCCGGGTGAAAGCGAAGGAGTCAACATCCAACGAATATGAGTAGCAGTTACTCCATCCACACAGGAACGGATGAGGCCCCTTGTACTAGCTGGGACAGTACACTGTGAGACCAAGAGAGATAAAAAAGTCTCCGCACCTCTTTACAAACGCAACTCCCAGTTTCTTTGAGCCGCTTAGCAACCGTTGTGATTGATACTTTTCCAAGACATTTTTTTGTGTATGTTAAATTTTCAATTTGTATAAAATTCTTTTTGATAATTTCTGTTTCGAGCAGGATGACTGACGTAGAGAACTCGAAGTCTCAGAAAAGGAGATAGGAGGGGTGGAAAAAACTAAATGGTAAGATAGATAGAAAGAGTATAGAAGAAGTTGAGTCTTTTAAAGATTTGAATATTTATCACACAAGGTTCTCCAGCTACGACCCCAACGCCGTCGAATTCAATTACATCGTCAGATCACAGCGAACCAGGATACATCATAATTGGAATCCGGCAAGATAAGACGAGAGGCCCATCTATCCCTACGAAGTATAATATGTGGAAGGGAGAGAATTGCATATTGTAGGTTGTACAGATTGAGATAGGGGACGTTAGTCATCAGGAGTATATTTTTACAGCCTCAGTTGTTGTTTTTATGCCGTCTTCAGTAAGTCAACCTCTGTACGATTGTCAGTCGGTAACGAGTTAGCGAGGTGTGACAGGTTGGTGGTGAAGATACGTCATGACATTATTGAAAAGTAGGAATAAAGTAGGAGATAAGACAGAACCCTGAGAAACAACCCTACTTAGTTTGTTAGCTTAGAAGAGGAGGAGATAGAACCGTCATGCCCCATTTCTTAATCAACAGCCGAATCCAATTATATTGTAGAGCGTTAATTTCCTGAAGAAAAACTAGACATCAGTCAGCAAAGAGAAGGCCATAGGAAACCCAAAGGAGGAGGGAGCGTTATGGAGTAAGCATATGATTGCGTGCATCGCACCCTCGGTCACACTCTGGATATGTAAGCGCCACCACGCAAGTCCTCCCTCTAAGTCTCCCCTAAGCCTGGTCGGAACAACTATACCAATAGTGTAAGAGATAGGATTTGTAATGTATACTCTTGACTTATCGCCAGTAATGAGCCTCGAGCGTCCTACCGTAAAGCCGTATCTGTGGCTGTAATCGGGTCTCAGAATGATATTTTAATGGAGATCACTCCCGATTTGTATCTAAGAAGATGTTGAGTCTGATGACGAGAGTTTCCAAGTTCTTAAGATAGAAATACAAAGTAAGGGTAGCTATATGGAGTGGATACACGTGAAGGATCTCCAAGAGCGGTCCCTCTTTATTTCGGAATAGGTTGGACATGTGCGTTGGACATGTGGAATGCCATCCAGTATTGGAGGCACATAGAGAATGACTAGTTGAACGAGGGGCGAGGATAGCACTGTGAAGCACACTCCCTCAAAACTCGGGGAGGACTGCCATCCGTTCCACCCGCCTTCTCAACGTTCGTAGATTTTCTAGTGAGAGCCTCATCTGCTATGCAGATCTATTAGATTTGTATCTTAGCTAGGCATAAAAGGCATGTATAGTAACAGCGCGAGTAGATAGAAGGAGGAGGATGAGTGTATATATCTCACTGGTACAGAATCGGTTTCTCACGCGGCCTTTAAGAAGTAGACTGAGGAAACAGGAGGCCGAAGACGGATCGTATGGACTTTTTCAGATGTGTGAGAAATTAGCTACTACGACACCATCAATCGTTAATCAGACGAAGTAGACCGAAACATGACCCAAATTTACAGAAGTTGTTAGAGATGGTGTTCGCTTGGCCCATCAGTACTGTGCACTAAAAGATTTGTAGTAGGATTAACCACCTAGTGGAGGTCTATTATGCTCGCATTCGTTTGTGATGTAACATACTTCCGACTTTGTCCTCGTACGAATTTAGAGAGGCTATCTCTCGCATACTGTAGGGTTTCTATAGTCTGAAATGAAAATAGTATCCTTTCATAAAGTGAGAGCGAGAACGTCAGTATAATTATGTTCCCACTGCTACCCCGATCAGCTTCCTATGTGTATCTAGCCTAATGGCCAAGTGGACTCAAGCACGATCTGAGCATCCATTCGGTATTCTATTAAGAGGAGGAGAAAGATTTATGTCGATACAGCAACGGAATGAACCCCTCGCTTCATGCCCCGTCAACGACCCTTACTCTCTAAGCCTCCCGAAACTTCACTACGCGTGTCACTGAAGTCGACGAGCGTCACCAGAGTAGTGATCCAGCATTCATTCCTCAGTATACGTTGCTTAACGAGCGTGTCAGAGAACAAGTCCGCAAGGCCCCAATCAGCCCGATCAGGTTACTCAATAAACAGTTTTACATCTTACCCCGGTAACCTTATTGTCGATAAATTGATCGTAATATGTGCATTGTTTCTGTGTGACTCAAGATAAAAGATTAGGAGCTCTATTATTATATGGTATAGATTCAGTTTAAATTATGACATATAGTTAGCAATAATTTCGAGGTTAAGAAGCAAGGCTCTAATAAGCTAATAAGATGCTGGAGTCATAATAAATCGCCATGGCCGTTTAACAAGGGCATAGCCTGAAGACTTATATAAGTAATAGCTGTGATAATATTTAGCCCATATTATGGACTACGCAATTATTCAATGGTAATGTAATTGGTGTACAACATTGTAATCTTGGGAACGCTTGTACTTCATAATTAAAGGAAAGCACTCTAGATAAATGACCTTTGGCACACATGAGAGTGCAACGATGGTTGACGTGTGAGATAGATGCATCGAGATCCGATTTCTTGAGTTATATAAGCTGTAAGAGCTCTTAATAAGGAGAATGAAGGAGTGTACCGCCGCACCCTGTTTTGCTTACTGAGTTATTATATGTTTTCAGGTACGTGATTATTCATCAGATGGGGAATTTTGAATACGAGTTCAAGTTCCAACCAATAAATGACATTAACTATCTACTTCAATTTGAATAGAATTTCTACTGAACATCCCATAACTATTCTCGTTCATACTAAAGTTGAGAGCTATGACGTAAGTAAGCACCACGCGGGCACAAATAACTCAGAGCCAAATATAGCAAAATGTGCAATGCAATACTTGATATAGGAAGATAAACATCCTCGTATCTACAGCGTTACTTTAAAGGGTTGATGTTATATAATTATTCGTGTGAACAATAGGAGTTTGACCACAGTAGAGCCGTGTTCCGAGTTTGCAATCTCAACGATTGCAATAATCCCGTAACCGAATTAAGTGTTTTAGAATATGGTATAACTGATGGTTTGGGTATGCTAGTTCTAACACATACCTGTATATATTATTATTACCCATTATATACCATTTGGGGTCTAAGTCCAAATAAATCCTGGATTTTAATTTAGTCTACACAGTAAAGTTTTCCTACTTGTTGTGTCGTTAAGGCTTTAAATCTCCCTGCCAAAATTACTATAAAGTTATTAAAGTTTGTCACACGCATGATGTTTTTGGGTCATTCAATATATATTTTGTGGGTTGGCCCCCGTTATTCCACTAGTTAAATAGCAATGCCGATTATTTGGAATAATCGATGAGCTGTTACGTGTTTAGGCTAATAAGATAACTGGAGCAACTAATTTCTATACGACCATAAGGTGGCTTCTTCCTACTGCATCACATTCCTTAATTGATAAATGGCTAATTATTAAATAGCTAATCTTCTCATATAACGAATGTTGTACCCAGTATTTTTAATCTAATACATACGTTAACTTAACATAAAGCGCTCTATACAATCATAATCTATACTTTAGTGATATATTATTAATCACTATTAATCCCTATATTTTAATATGACACCATATTATATTATATTTACTTTTATTAAATGATTAGTTAATAATTTTGTTATTTTGAAAGATTTAGATCTCAAGATGGTGATTGACTTGATATGGAAGCTATTGTAGTAACAGAGCGTATAGCATTAATACCTGAGAGTATAGTTTGCCGGAGGTAACTGTGCGAGGAGCACGCAATAAGTTTAGATAACGCTTTTCTTTATATGGTACCAAGGTACACCACGTGGGTCTAAGCAGCCTATACTTGTAGGTATTATATGAAGGCAATTAAGCTTACCTCATATTACGTGTGGTATTGAACAGATATATGCCTAGGTTATTGCCGCTTGGCTAGACAAGGTGCACTCCTGCAGCTGCACTGAAGGGCGCTTACCTATTGGTAGGAAGAGATGAAGTAGTGTAGCATATATAGTGTGTTTGTTACCAGTTGGATTGGATGCGGTTCCATAAATTATTCATTCATATGAACACAATGATTTGGGAAAATGAGGGAGGAGATTCGATTAAATTGTATATAGGTTTTATGGATTGCAACACTCACATGATAGGAGTTAATAGGGAAGCTCTATGGCAGTTGTTAGTGAATATATGGTGTTGGTGGTAAGCTTCTTGAGTGGAATCAACACGTATATATAACATAGTGAAGCGTGTGTACAAGATAAAAATAGAGTCGAAAGTGATTGGTTTAATATTAAATAGCTGAGTGAGGCAGGGATATGTTAGGTTTCCTTGGTTATTCATTTGGTATATGGATGGGGTTATGAAAGAATTATAGGTGGGCGGTGGCAGTTGAATGATGTTAAAATGATGGAGATTGAAAAACAGTGGAGAGTTCCCTCCCAATTATAAATAGAATCGATTTTGGTTTTGTGCTGGCGAATATGAAAGAGAGTTGAGAAGGATTGGGTAGAGAGATTTTGGTAAGGGTGTGTAAACGGAGGGGTTTGAACAGTAAACGTATAGATAAGAGTAAGGTTAATGGCTGTGAGTGAGGACAGTCCCTCAGTGTGAAATTATGTTAGATTGGTGAGCAGCTGGAAAAAGTGTCTGAGTTTTAATATTTAAGATATATGTCATGAAAAGGGAACGATGATGCAGAGTGTATACGGAAAGTTGTGAATGGCAGGAGTGGCTGGTGCAAATAAATCTTTGGGTGGACGCAAAGGGACTAAGTCTGAGTGTGCTAAGGGTCTTACATGAGGTAATGTTGTTACCTGTTAATATATATAGTAGTGAGACTATTGGTCTGGAATAAGAGGTATAGATCTAAAGACAATGTTTTCAGATGGGCAATCTTAGGGGAGTGTTAGGTGTGAGAAGACCTGTAAAATGAAGTATGAAAGTATTAGACAATTAGAGTTGTTGTGGTGGTAAAGAAAGGGGTAAATGAGAGAATAAATGAACATACGTTCGAGCATGGTTGGTCATGTGGAAAGATGGATGATATGGTTGGTTGGTTAAATGGATGTATAGTGGAGTGTTGTGCTGGGAATTGACCGGCTGGGAGACCGAAGAAAAAGCGGATTGAGCCAGTAAAGGAATGCCTGGAGAGAGAAATGTGAGTTTGGCAGATGCGAGAAGAAATGGTGCATAACAGAGTGAATAATCGGGTTTTGGGAGGGAGAATTGTTGTAACCAACCTTGGAGCCACGGATGAACACCAACATGACGAGATGCATAGTGAGGGTCCGTCGCGGTCCCGTGAAAGCTCTACGGTGGACTTTTCTGACTGGCGAAGAGTTCTCACTAAAAAGGTATAAGGGGTCGGTAAGTCTGGGCTTTCTTTCGACTTGTCATACTTCTTCTACTAACTTTTCTGTTTCCCAGTGCATACTTATAACACCTTACCCTCAGTCTTGGGAGAGAAGGTGGGATGATGATATATATATATATATATATATATATATATATATATATATATATATATATATATATATATATATATAAATAAATATAAAATAAATATATAATACACACTAAAGAATAGAATCATAAAGAGGAAGTACAGTCAATAGAAAAGGTGGGCGGTTAGCAAAAAGGTAATAACAGAACGTGAATCAGCACGAGAAGAAAGGAGAAGGGTGAGAAGTGAAAGCTCCGGACAAGGGAAGGGGGTGGGGAAAAGAAAATGAAGACAACAGACAGAGGAGGGGCGGTGTACGCACGAAAGAGTGGAATCCAAAGAAGGAAGAACAACTGAAATTAAAGGTGGGTAGCTAGTAAAAATCTACAACAGCCCGGAAAGCAGCAATGGGAGAAAGGAGGGAAGAGCAAGCTCCAGATGAGAAGGGAGTGTGGGGAAGAGAAAACGACGACGGACGGGGGATAGTCGGGGCAGGGAAAGAGAAAATATGCAACAGTGAGAGAGAACGAAGCGAAAGAGACAGTATGGGGGGAGGTGATCGAGGCATATGATGGTGGTGGTGGGTAAAAACAGAATGGCCAAGGAGTAGGCGAGGGTGAAGGACGACATGGAATCTACTTGGAAGGGGAAGAAGTGGGGACTGTGGAATTGTTGGGAAAACAAGGTGAGGAGAAGGAGGGGAAGGGGTGGAAGACCAATGGGACTGCTATTGGGAAGGAAATGCGAGCATATATCATATATATATATATATATATTATATTATTAATATATATATATATATTATATATATACCATATATATATATATTATAAGAAACTATATAATATATATAAAAAAAAAATTATAGTTTAAATTATTTTATATATATTATATTACCTTATATCAGTAAATATATATAGTAGGCATAGGAAATTTGTGTAAAATTTGGTCATAGTTCTATATAATCTGTTTATTTAGAGTTCACTTAATCCCTAATGAGAATGTATTACGTAATTGTTGTAGTTGTATCGATGATTATACTTATACCTATATACCATTATTTTCTAGCTCAATAATTTTAGAGTTTTACAATATATACATAATCATTTATATATATCGCTCACTAGCCAAGAGGTGAGTAATAACGTATCCTTGCTGAATTAAAGTTATATATATATATCAATATGAATTTCTGTATACTCATATGCATTACTCTCTATAGGGATAACACTTATTATATTACTATATAATGATATTATCTAGGTATGTTCTAAATATTCGTTGAATCCATGCGCTACTTAGTATAATTATTAAGTTTTATATACTATTCCTCATAGATAAGTAGGTTCCATCTTTTGAATGTATAATAGAATCTATAGTTAAAGTATATATCGTGTTTATTCCATGTATTCATACAAACAGTACTGTTATATATTTTTATAAAGATGACGAACAGTGAACCTTACCGTACGCATGAATGATGCAGCAATCATTAGGGTATTTCTTTTCACATATAAGTTGGTATATCTAATTAATACTTTTAAACCATTATCAAGATGACTTGAAATCAATCAATTAATTTATATATTATATAGCCTCATCAAGCTGTACCTATAATATATTCTGTATATTCAGCAGGATTATATACGTATAATAGTATCTTCTAAGTATGTAAATAACATATATCTTCAGTTATCACTAATACTCAAGCTTCAACTAGCTTTCAGAATAAATTACTATAATATGACGGAATTTTTTACACATTAGAATACAATTGGATTGGTCTATTTCTTTATGCACCTATTATATCCAATTGGGATATTAGTAACTATTATTTAGCTCTATTACGTTTTTTAAAGTAAAAATCAATTGTATTGACGATCGTTCGGGTATTCGAGGTTTCTCGTAAAAGAGAGACATTCGTTAGATTGAAGCAGAATTAATGAAGAGGTAATCATATATACCAAACAATGGCTGCTTTACACAGAATTAATTTTCGTCTTATTTTTTTAACAGACCATGAAATTTTACCGTAGGATGTGGACTTTAAACAGGTGGGTTAAAAAGGTTATGAGAATTCCTTCTCTATTTCAACCATATAATTGAAGAATAGGGATAACAACAGAACTCAACGTACGAAACATCGAGCCATAATATTTTCAAAGGGTATATTTCTCACGTTAGACAACAACACACAAAATCATAGTACAATAAGTCTTTATATCTACCAAAGAATAATATGCATCACAACAGTAAACAACGTTTTTACTTAATAAGCTAACATAACATAATCGAACTAAGAATTAATGTAAACGAAAAACTCATTTTTTGACACCAATACGTACGTCTTTATGGACCAAATAACTCAATACTTACATTACAACAATGTTTCGCCATCTTAAACAATGCAGTAACAGTACATCTAAACACTTACTCTACAACATTTTTTAGAGTAGCCTATTGCAGCCCTTTATATCCAAGAAATAATCTCCTACATCAATCATAATGATCTAATTTTACATTAACATCGTATTATTTAACAAAAATTTAGTAAACTGTTCTTAATCAATCAATATGAAAAATATAAATCTGACACGCTAACAAATGTCTTTATAAACAATTAAGCCTATAAGTAACATTTTACAAAAAATTCATATCTGGGAATCAAGTTTTCCTAAAATATCATCAATTCATTACCCATCGTTTAGATAGCATCGACAACCATTGTTTTACCAAAATATCAAAAATAAAAATTTAATCCTGATAGCTAAATAAGTTTTTGATAAATATCACAAGTAAAAGTAATAGTTTAGATTTTTAAGCAGTAAATTGTAAATCAGTAATCAACTACCATCTCTGCGGCCTCATACCCCTATCCACATATATATAAGTCAGTGATATCTATTTGAACTATTTTGAATTAATGATCATTTTTCTGAAATAATACTTTTTTTGGTGATAATAACATATTAGCCTTATTAATAAAATTAAGTATTTCTTTAATTATATTATATAGTATATCATATAACTGATTAATGATTATAATACTATACTTACAAGTTTTAAAGACATTATTTAAAGCTAAATTAATTAATATAATAACGATACAAGATTTATTTGTTAACATAAATGCACCTAACATCTACGTAGCGTATGAAATCCACTCATCTGTTATAAGATAATTCACTTGAATAAATTGTTCGATCTACTTTTCACAGGTGTTGGTAAAGGTCAATACAATAATCGATTGTTACTTCGCTCAATATGCAACAGGGATGATATAGTCATATTTTCTTAATGTGATCTTTTAAATACACGTTGTATACTAATTTTTCATCCTAAAGGGGTTCGAATATTTTGCATCTATGAAGTTGACAGCTTTTTACTTTTGCGATCAAAAGGATGTCATAGGAAGGTTTCGAGCGTGTAGAAAGAAAGAAAGATGACGAAGCATACATTATGAAAGATAGTGTTTAGTGGTTTACGTCCGTTGTGATATTTCGTCCTTATTCGGAGGATATTAGCACTGACAGTTACTCGAATTAAACTAATTTATAACTAGGTAGCTTCTTTCTTTAGTTCTACGATCAATTCGCGTTCAGTTTGTGTGCTTTGTGCTTATGAGTTCTCTTTGTGATGCATATTGGATAGTTATGTTTCCTTATTATGTGCTCTTCACTACTACTGTGAGTTGTCTTAATTTCCATAAAGCAGTGGTTGCTATATGTGTACATATTTAACATAATTCGTTCTCTTATTATTTTAAAATATTATCAGTTTTCCTCAATCATCGAGTCAATTCTTCGCCCCTTTAAATTCGAGTTTTTATGAATAATCTCTTATATATTCTCTAACAGAATATATAAGCATTTGGTACTATACTGGTAGGGTAAAGAAGGCACTGAAGGGGGATTCTGAACGTAACTCCGCGGGATGTAAGCGGGCTTTCCCTCCGAGGAGGGTAAGGCTCAGCCCTTCGGCCTGAAAGCCCAAAGCCCCGCTTAACCCTTCGGCGGTGATCCCTCCGCGATTATACCTTTTTATGGGGCAGCTCGGGTAGGGTAAGCCATCACCCTGGAGATTTTTGTTATCTCTCATGGGAGGGTTGATTAGTATTTGCTGTTTTTTTTAGGGTGTGTATTGAATCTTTTTGATTAGTAGGAAAGAAACACTATTTAATAACGATAAGTTAGGTTTTATGTTGGTAGAATTAGGAATAACTTACAGTATAATAGTACAATCGTGAAGATTATCCTACTATGATTGTGTTAAGAGGAGAATGGGATTGCGTGATTTTTATGTTTGTTCAAGATATTTTACTGCTGTTTTACTTAATGCCGGTGGAGTAGGATGTTTCGAACCGTCGGCGCCTCAGGAATTAAAGTATTGTTTGTTGCGTAACGTTGGTTCTTCTTTTTGCCTGAGGATTTTGCCTTAATTGTTTGTCTGTTTTTTGTCAGTGAGGTCTCATTTAATGAATTGTTAGGTGAACTCGAGACTCATGAGTGACAAACTTTGATGCGGTAGTGTCGATTCAATCTTCGATGGTGGTATCTTTTGGTGGATTGAGGATTTCCTTTGTTAGGGAAATTTTTGGTTTGTTTTGTGTATAATGGCTTTTTACATGTTTTGCTTTGAATCATGAGCGAAAAGTGGGCAACATATGAGTATGTATGACTGTTAGCCACCATTTAACTTTTTGAAATAAGTTACGGGCATTTTTCAGGATCTTACAGCTGACTTATTTTATACATACGCTTGGTAATGTTATGGATTTGCAATTTTGTATATTTAATTTCTCCTAGTTGGGTTTGATATGATATAGGCTTTATTGAATAGTCATGAATAAAACAAACCTTAGGTTTGATTGGATATAAATTTTCATATTTAATATTAAGTAGAGTCAGGTATTAGAGTTGGGCTTTAATTTTTATGTATATCGTTTATTTCCAAAAATAGAATACTCAGAAATCTGGATTGAGATCATAGTTCAAAATTAGAATCCTGTCCCTGGTTTAGTTTGTGCAGGTTGATCGCAGGGCCTGCAGTGGTAGTTTGAATGTTAAGCTAGTTTAGCATGCATTTTATTGCTCTTACATAGTAACTATTACGTCTTTCTTAACTGTGGATATTTTTCTCCAAGAATGTTATTTTTTTTGCTATGGGCAGGATAAATTTTTGTGGTTATGTGTGTTTTGTTATTGTTTAATTTGTTTGTTTGCAATTATTGATGGGCGATTAATGATTTAGCCGAGGTTGATGATTTTTTGTTAAAATGTAGAAGTTGATGTAAACATTTGTTACGTCAGCAATATATTCTTTTGGTCAGTATGATGATTAACGGTTTATGCCTAACTTTGTTAAATGTTCGATGGTCATGTTAAAATTATTGATAATGTTTATTTGCGATATGCTGAAAAGTTGTTGAAATAGGCCCACGTTTTAGCTCACGAAGTGTTTGGTACTTTAGTAGGTGGTTGTTAGTGTTCGGAGTTATGTGTTGATGTTGTTTAGTAGTTTATTTTTTGGGTTTGCGTATCGGTGTGTTAGGATATTTTGTCCTGTTTGCATTATTCTTAGTTTCGGTATGTTATTGATTGCTTTATTATGTAAGTTGTTAGCATTTTTTAGCATATTTCCTCTGGTTTGCATTTAGTATCATAAGATTATTTCTCTTTGTACTATGCTTATTGTTGTTGTTTGTTGTTGTGTCTAACGGACAATTATTTGGGTTTTTTTTTGTATTACTTGATATTGAAAACCAGTGGGGTAGCAGAGCTCGTTCGGCTGTAACCGTCGGTATTCTTGGTTTTTACTTTATTCTCTTGGTTGAAGGATAATGATTCATTCCCTTTTTAGTTGTTTTATACATACGACCTGTGTGTGGTGCAGTAAGAGACAACATTTTTCCGGTTGTTGTGGTAAGATTGAATTTGAACCTCTCATTCCGTTTGGTCTTGGACGAATGTCTTTTTTACGAGAACCTTCGTAATACCCAACGATGTATTAATATTGATCAATGGAAAGTCAAATTATATTTACTTGTGACGTCCAGTAATTGGGTGGTGCAGTTAATGTTGCTGTTTTAATTATTTATGGTCGGAATTGAAGTATTTGCTTCAGACATATAGAAGCGTTTGAAGTTGGGTGAAGCTGAGTGAATGTAGGTCTTATAACTGAAGGGTCTGTATCCTGACTGGAAAGAGTGAAGCTTGAGAAGACTATAATAGACTGAGGATGATTATTGGCTTTTCCTGGGCATTCTGTAATGTTTAAAAGGGGTTATCTGATGTACGTAAGTATTAGGACCCGATGGATGCTGATTCACATACATCGCGTAACGTGTATGCTTCCTGTTCGATCATCTGAAAATATAAAAGCGCTTTGAGGATGAGATGATGAAAAAGCTTAAAGTCTCTCTTAGAATTGTGTGATCGAGTTATGCACGAGGACTTTAAGAGGTTCTTTCATATAGCTCATGGTGTAAGGATCTAGAATTTATTAGATCCGGGACTTGTGGTTTCCCGTATAATGCATTATACAGAAATGCCTTAATAACTTCAGCCAGCGATAACGTTTTCAGTCTGTTCAGTGAGCGAGTGACGTGCAGTTGAAACGATATATGCTGATGGTTTAGGTACGTGGAATTGTATTTATGCATACTCCTATCGGATATTGGGTAGTAACATCTCGTGGAGAAGGAATAAATGAAATGTAATGTTTGATTCAGCTTTTTCACAGAGAACGCTATGTCCCTGGATATAGAGTGGTTTTTAGGAATTAATTCTATGGTGTATATTGACCTATGTGTTAGTGTGGAGTGAGGTAACTTCTATTTTATTTAAATGTTTATCTCGTGTATAGTATCGGCAATTATAATATTTACCACTGACAAACGGTGTGTGTTTTTACTGTCACTTAAATGTAGCTTTGTTGTTTGATTTGGGGGCTGGTTTGTTTTTCGTGGGGGCCGTTTGTGTTGTTAAGTGTTTGTGTTTTGAGTTTTGTAGTTTTAGCTTTTACTGAAGGAGTAAGACTTTGACTATATGTAGTTGGTCTTGTGATCCTCTTGGTATTTATGCCTCCGGTATAGTGGGTTAGCGTTTGTAAACTTTTTGTTAATATTCCTATGTGTGTAGATGTGATAGAAATTACCTTTTCGTGTTGGAGGATTGGTGATGTTTTTGATTAAGAGTGACGATGGATCGTATTTTTGTGAAGTTTGTTTGTTATTTTTATTTGGATAAGTTTTTTTTTTGGACGCTTTGTTAAGTTAAGCAGTTTCTTTTGTTTATTGAGGTGTGTCAAGGAAACTTATCGGGCATGATGGTGGATAGTTTAATTTAAATTCCTGTGTTCTGCTGGTTCGGGGCCTTTATTAATCGGTGAACTTTGATTATAATGATCTGTAAGTATTAAGCTTTAGCATGAATTATGGTTTGGTATGTTGTTCTACGGCAGGTTATGCAAAGTAAAGACAGAGTCTGTAGTTACAAGATTTATTCGATCGGCCTTATTGGTTTGAAATAGGTATACATTTTTAAACTATGTTACCTGATTACAAGCCATGCCTTTGAATAAGATGATGGAAAGTGTAAGTTCGTTTTTGAATGTTCTGTGTTGGTTAACTTATAAAATCTGTGGTGGTGAGTATGTGTCCTACTTTGTTAACGTTTGAAACGAGTTCAGTTAGTTCCTGTTAAGCTGTTGTATAGGTTTTGTCCGTTGTGGTTTGTATTCATGAGTTAAGCTGCGTTGTCTAAGATCATAGGGCTTATTTTAAATGTGATGTTACTGTGTCATGAGTCTGTTGGGTGAGAGAGAAATGTAAGGGTTTACGTTTTAACGGGAGTATAATGGGTTAGAAGAATGCTTGAAGTGGAAATAGGTTTTCGTTTGTTTGCGTGCCGAGGTTTCTTGATGTAGCGGTTTTGAGAATGTAGCTGTAAGTTAATTGTGGGAGATGTGCATTGTTACTGCTTTCTCTAGGAGTTTATTACGGGCATAAATATGTTTTAGTTTGTGTTAACGGTTGTTTGTACTTATTTCGATTAGTTCTGTCTATCCATGTAGCTTTTATTGTTGGAACCTTTATTATGTTAGAGTCTATTTGTTGATCAGTATGATGACAGCCAACTCCAACAGCAAATGGATAATGCTTTGGTGGTGACCTCCACCCTTTATAAGGTAAGGATGTGTGGAGTTTAAAATTTTTAAGGATGCCTTGGTGAAACATATTGTTGAAAGGTTTTTGGTAAGGGGTAAGTAGTTGCTGCAAGTTGAATAATGCAAGCTTGTGAGATATGTTCGGAGCTTGCCTGACAGTTGTGCATGGTCGTTTTGACGAGTTATGATCGGTGAATGCGGCGTTGTGTTAACGGAAGTAACCTCTGAGTTAAAATGGTGGGTTAGATACCTTGTTTAAAGAGGTGTAAGATCGGGGATTTCTAGTATACGGTTTGTCGCATGAGGTGTATGTTGAGTAGATGTAATCGGGAAAAAAGTTGGTCCGGATGCTTCAGATGAGTGCGGTTTTGGGTAATGTATTAGTGAAGTGCATAAATTATTTAGTTCGGTGTTCTAGGAAGTCATCTACTCTTGCGAATGTCGTCCTAAAAGAGAATTTGCTTTATAATTTAAGAGAAAGGACTGGAGATGGATGTTCAAGCTTTGTTCGTGGTGAGAATCGGGGCAAAAGTAAGTTGCATGACGCGATTTGTTTGAAGAGTGTGATATCCTCTAAGGTGGGAATGGATAGAACAGGAGAGAAAAGCGAAAGGTGTATTATGCGTGGATTGAGACGTATTGTATATTGTTCACAACAGGGTTGAGTAGAAGTGTTTACCTGGTCAACCAGGAGTGTGTACTGATATGGTGATGGTGCTTGTACTGGATGCGGAGTTGGATATGCAAGTATCGGTGAATTTTGAAAGTACGATGGTGATTGGTTTGCTCGGTCCGGAGAGCGAGACGATTTGTGGAGGCCTGGATTGATTGATGTGGTTATGGCCTTTAGTGGGAGGTGAGGCAAGGAGAGTGATAGTGGTGAAGAAGTTGTGTTCATATTTTACTGATATATTAGTGATTATGTCTGGCTTGGGAGGAGTAAAGGTGTATAGTATCACGGTTAATCGGAGTGAAATTGTTATGGAATAAAGGGAGATGAGTTGAAAATGGAAGCTAGGTTAAGGATTGAGAGGATTAGTGTGTAGAACTTAGACTACTATCCCAAACTCAGGTGATAGTGGAACAGTGGTAGTGCTGGGGGCAGAGTGGGGTAGTTGAGCCGTAGGGATAGTCTTGTTGGACAGGTATGGTTTTTCCGAGGAGGGATCAGAATCCCCCTGTGTCGGAGGTGGAGGTGGAGAGGATCCTATGATTGAGTAAAGATAGTGTATGAGAGCATATTAAGAGTTACAATATAGTTGATATCTTCTTGGATACCCGAGAACTGAGAGCGTGTATATAACAGTGAGATTGAGTGATAAGCGAGAACAGGTGACAGAATATCTGAGAGCTAAGAAAGTCGGCACGACTTGACTAGGAATTAGGAGAAGAAGGGGGTGAGAATAGAAATGCCCGGCTGATGGGATGTGGGTGTGAGTTGGTCAATGTGATTGGTGGTTGTTGAAGGGTGAGGGTTGCATTGAGTTGATGAATATAGAGCCTCAAAATCGAATGTGAACAAGAGGAAAGGAGGTGAAATTTACATACTATATTAACCTAATCCATTAATACAGTCTTATATTATGCAACACCAGGATTTTATATTTGTTTTGATTTCTGATGGGGGAGTTGTGTGGAGTGTTTCTCCGTAAGACAGGGAGTTGTCTTGGTGGGTCATTAGTTGTTGATCTATATGTGGGTTTAGGGCAGTGGGACGAGCAGAAACCGCGTAGTAAGAGATTGAGTGAGTGATAATGTATTTTGTTTGACGGCTAGTTGTAGTTCTTCTTATTATGGAGTGATAATTGGTTATCTATTGGGGTGTCAAGTAGTAGATAAGGAAAGCCAGGTAAGAAGAATCGACTTTAGTGAAGAAGAAGAGATTACGGCTTGTTTTGGTCTTATACGATGTTTCCTTTGTCTTCGATATTATGGTGATCATTAGATGAGAGGACGAATTAGAATTTGCGGTTTTATGTAATTAGTTGCTTAATGGTGCTTTCGAGATGCTAGGTGGGCTGTTTTGAATTTCCTATGTTGTTTTTATTATTTATTTATTCCTTATTCATCGCTTTAAGTAATTGGGGTGTGAAGTTTGTACTTATGATAATCTCTTATATAATTCCTGCTTCACAGAATAATTTATTTTAGTAATCTGAGCATTTATTGGCTACTCGATATTACTCCTCAAGGTGATGGCATGGGTAGAGGGGTGAACGAGGTAATTAGACTGTGGTGTGTGGATAGTGGGGTTTTGGCTTTTGTAGGGTTAGTTATAAAATAAGGTAATAACACTTGAAAAGGGAAACGGAACTTAAAGTTAGGATAATGTTTCATATATCGAGTGGTTGAACAATTATGTTTACTTAGTCAGATGACTCTACTAGATACGAGCTACTTGGTAGGTCTAATTGTTTTTGGGTCTTTCAGGAATAGGCATTATATACCACGTGAGATAACCTGTTGTATAGATGTGAGGTGTAAGGTGGTAGATGGATGTGTCCTATTGCAAATTTATTACCATTTAGAGATTATCTAATATGATCCCTTTGGGGTTTAGATAGCATCATATGTTAATATATTTTATGTCAGAGTTATAAACAGATATATAATAACAGTAGTTATCTATAATTTTTTTTTTTATTTCTTATTTATTTTTTTTTCATTTTTTTTTTTGAAATGGTTTTCTGACATTTTTCAGAATAATCTCTTAGTTCTCAGTTACATCCAAGTAAGTACTGACTATTCCTATAATTCAGTTGGGATGCTACTAACAGTGGGGTGAGGTGCCTTCCCCTTGATTTTTGGTGGTTTAAATACTATTCCTTGCTACATTGATTTTCTAAACATATATATATATACGACTATGTTTATTCCTATATCTGAGTATCATAGTCCAACGTGGGTCCTATACACGGTGTCATATATATATATACGATGAGCTCTCTCTGATACATTATCAAATCATCTTTCTAAACTCTCCATCCTGCTATTTTCTACTATATAATTTTATCTGACCCTTATCTACTATATTTATTTTTTAATGGGTGGATGGATAGTCCTCCTTGGGGGAGGATCATTTGGGATTGTTAAATTATCGTTATACTGACGAGGTTGTTTCTATATACCATAAGGGTCCAAATAGTTCGTTGTAAACAGATGATTACCATGTCTATCTATCTGTGGCTAAGAACTGGGGTGGAGTTGAGATAGTATGTGTGAAGACAAGAGATGCGCTTATTGCTGGGAGGGGAGGAGTGTCGTGCGCGGAAAGACTGGAGAAGAGCAGGATAATACGCTTGCGGTGCGTGTTGTGTGTATAGCGGTGATAGGCGCGTAGTGCGGATTGCGAGGTGCGACGAGTTGACGGAGGTGGGAATCTGTGATGCGCAATTATTGAGGAAGAAGTCTTAGTTGCTAAACCTTGAGGAGTTCTTGGGGTCGGGCGCAAGAACCTATATAACCTGAGGGTTATCTTAATACTAGGTTGCAGTAAGATGAGATGCCTTTCATCACAATGGACTGAGGATGATTGGTGATACAAGGTGCGGTTTAGAAGTGGAGGGAGTTTAATTCAAATTTATGCTTAAAGACAAATGAGTGAGAAAATGAAAGAGAACGAAACAGAAAGATGACAGAAGCAGGTTGAAGGACTGCATACAGCTTATGATAGGAATTAATGGGGATGCTCTATGACAAGTGTTAATGATATATGGTGTTGGTTTTAAACGGCTTTTGAATGTATCTAAAAAGTTGGATGATACTGAAACTTATCGTAAGATAGTGAAGGTGTAAGTGCAGTAAATATAAATGAATGTGGAGGGTGACATATTGAGTAATTAGAGACATCTAATATTCCATATGGGAATGTGGAGACCCAGACAGACCAGTTCAGAGGTATATCTGTTCTGTTGTCTCCTCCATGGTTTCGGATTTCGTAACTCTGACGTGTATTTGGCGGTCATGTCACCGTATTAACATTAAATCAGACAGGTTAATTGTGGTCGGTGGTAGGCCTAATGGTCGATGAAACAACAGAGGGTGTTCCGACAGAATCAGCCAGAGAGAAGCGGTCCGGCTGCAAGTGAGGAGGGGCGTGAGCAGCCATAGCTTGTTAACGGTGAGACTCGGCACTGTGGCGAGGGCAGCCATCCCATCGAAAAGTAGGTAGAGTCACTCACTGGTAGGATTGATTTTTTTTGACGAGATGGGACTGTTTCTATCGCGAGATCGGGCTCTACTCTTGCGAAATAGTGGAGTGTTTTATTCGAGACAGTACGTGGTTTAAGACAACTTCTTTAGAACCGTGTAGGTGTGTGTCGTTGAGAACTAACGGACTGATAGAAAGGTTGCGGTGTTTTAATATATTTATCTCGAACTAACATAGGCGGAGAGCTAATGTTAATTTTTCAAAATAAGTGGTGGATCGGAGATCAGTAAATATTTATTCAGATAGGTCGGTTATAGATTTTGGAGTCTGAAGTAATATTCTTAAAGAGGGTGGTAAGTATTCGGAAAAATATTTTATTAACCGTACTACCACAACCCTAAGTTAGTAACAGGAGGTAGTTAACCTTACTTTTTGATTTATTGTATGCAGAATGATTTCATGGTTTTGTTGTGGCGATAATCAGTTCATCGAAAATTGTAAATTAGATTGGTTTGAGAAATTTGGTAGGGTATTGTTAAAAGTTATAAGGAGGTTACTGTAAAGTTAACTGTGGATTATATCACCTACGCTGTTCTTGCTGCATCTGGAATAAGATAGAATGTGTGTGTAGACGATGTCCCTGGAAGATGGATAGCGAAAGCATTCACCCTAATCAAGTCAAGTACAGAAGCAGAATAATACCAGCTCCTTACAATCAACACTTTTTTATCTGCTTTTTTATTGTTAAGCCATACCGTGTGCAAGTCAAGACCCTTGCAACCATTAGAAGCCTTCCGCTCCCTGGCTTAACCAGCGAACACGAGAAAAAAATAGCAGATGATTTTTAAGAGACTCCAAATAAGTTTTGCATGGAATTAATTTTTAAAAAACTTACTATTCTTCTCACATATGCCTCATAAGTGGTACGTTGCATTATTGGGAGTTTGCGCATACACCCTTTGGTCCTTGAACAGGTAGGACATCCTCCATTTCATCATTGAAACAACACCCTCGCTTCTCCTTGATCCTATCATTGCCGTGTGTCAGTCTGGCACTCTCCTGCCACACTACCACTTTCTTTTCTCAGACATTCCTTTCTGACTTTATCACTTTTTTCTTCGGTCTCCCAGTCGTTCGAAAACCTATCACACCAACTCCTAACCTATAGCAACTAAAGTTGGGATTGATCCCCGATATGTCAAAACTTGAACTGTCTTTTGCGGTAATCCTGCGACTATCGATGGTATTTCGGTGGACTCAAGCGGAAATAAAACTTAATGATGGGATATGCTTAAGTTTGCAGAGAGGAATATGTGTTATAAGTGATGAGTTGAAACAGACGGTTAATGCGGCGACTGTTTTATCTTTTGCAGTTTGACTTAATTATATATTGGTGATATTTTTATCACCATATAATACATTCATTTACATAAATTTATTTATAAATAAATATTTATAAAAATTTTTTTTTAACCTTTATAAACTACTATACATTATATGGTTTTCCAAAATAAATTACTATAGTAATATATATCATATAAATATATATTATTATATATTTTATTAATATATATATATTATAACTATATTTTATATTATATAATTATATTAATATCTTAATATATATATATAATATATATTAATTAATATATTATATATATATTTTATATTATATATAATATTATTATAATCTTATCTATATATATATTCTAATAATTCCAAATTTTCAGGAAGATTAATTGGATCCCACTTTTCTTGTTCATCGATTAAATATTCATTTTCTTTTTTGGGAAATGTACTTATAAACTATCTTTTATATATATAATTATAATATATTATATATATTATTAATATATATATATTATATATTATCTATTATATTATTAATCTATATTATCTTATTCTATAAATTATATATTATATATATATTCTATATATATTAATATATATATATATATATATATAATTATATATTAATATATAATATATATATATATATTATATTATTAATATATATTATATTAATTATATAGTATATTAATATTTATTTTTATCTATATATATTGCTTTTTTGTATTAAATTATATTATAATATTAATTATTCTATATATTATATTATATAATAATAATATTGTCATTATTACTATATATATTTATATAATTTATAATTTATATATATTACTTATATATTTCAGTAATAAAGGTAAATTTGCGTCTTAAACATTGTCTGATATGACGAAAGATTCAAATGAATAGACTTGGAATAATTATCATTTTAGGAGTAATGATTATATTCTGAGTGAAGACATCTAGTCATAAATTAATCGAGACATGAATTATATGATTTGTGAGGTGTCAAGAAACTTAAATCTATATTTTAACTAGAATACCATTAATTAATGCTACTATCTTGGATAAAAATCTCTTATATTAGCGTAGGTCTCTACTGAAATAGGCATAATATAAAGGGTATATTTCTAATAAAGGAAGTGTAGTGGCAGTCTTATAATTACCTTTATAGTGAAAAGTGCATAATTATATTATATTTTGATCTTATATTTTAAATGATTTTAATCTAATTTTTAGTATTATGAGTTGCTTAAATGGAATGGAATAATATTATTGTGATCAATTAGTTGTTTGTTTTACCTATTTATATAATGAAATATGGTAACTTAATATAGGGAGTATTATAGTAATCAATTTATATTATATTATATATATATATATTTATTTTAGTTTATAGCAGTATTACTTTTTTTTAATCATATTTACTATTCTATTTGCACATAAAAGTTTAGTAGTTAAAATGTTATACTGACGTAAAGTCTGATATGTAAGTATAAGAATAAAAAACACTGAAAGGAAAACTCCGTGTAGAATCCTGAATTACTCTTCTAAAACCTCTATGGTGTTTTAGAATAATTGTAATATGATTAATTATTAATAATTTTAGTAAGGATACAAATATCTTTTAGATATTTTATTTTAGTGAATAATATAACTATATACTGACTATATATTAATGAAATAACTGAGTATAGATAATTAACATTTATTCTATATAGTGGACAGTTGTAATTTGTGTGTGTGTGTGTATTATATTTATCTATGACTCTATATATTATTTTCCTGGACATGATTGTCAAAGACTGTTACAATATTAGTAATTTTATATATTATTGATTGTAGATTATACTAAATAAATTAATAATTATTATAATTAAACTAATTTCTAAATTAATTAGATATAATTTACTTTTTAAATAATTATATTTCTTAAATTATTACTTTTATAATTAATTATTTATATTAATTTATTATTTTTATTTTAATTTATATTAATATTCATATCCTAAAGAATAGTGAAAATATTAAATTAATATCAATATCAATATATATATAGTAAAAATGAATATAAAAAAGCGGAAGATATCAATGAAAAGTCAATTGAAATCTTATACCTATATTTTAATAATATCTTAAATTATTAATTATATTACCATATTATTATTCATATTCATTATATTTTTATTAAATATCATATCTATTAATTCCATCACTAATAAGTTAATAATACTATAATATAATAATAATATAATTATAAATTAATAATAATATATATTATTAATATTATAATTATTAAATATTAAAAAAATAATATTAATAATAAAATTAATATATTACTGAATTTAGATACCTATATGTTAATAGATTAATATTTAGGTCCTGTTTCAGGTGTAGGATAAACGCGGACCCACCTCGTTGAGCCCTTCCCCTTTCCCTCTCCACCTTTGACGTATGCAAAATACAAACCGACTTAAAAACTTCTAAAAATAATGTAAGCCACAGTACATTAATGTAATCTATTCTTTCTCGATATAACTACATTATAATCTATTCTACACATTCAATATAATAACAGCAGGAATTTGATCTTCACAGGGCACAGTTACATTATGATGGCGCCGTAATTCGTAGTTATAATCGGGTAAGCTCAGGTTCCTGTGTAAGATACTCAAGTTTCGAAATTTTATTACATAATGATACAAAACTGACAGAGCACACAATGAAGAGTTGTTACATAGTTTAGAATCCTATAGCCTGGGAAAGGATACCTGATGGTTCGCTTGATCATTTTGTGTCTTAGTTCTAATTGGTTGGACATCCTCTCTTTCAATTTCTTTTATTGTTTTTCCTCCAAAAATGGCAAAATGCTTCCTTTGAACCTATCAATAATGTTCCTTTAGAAATTATGCATTTTTCAAAATAAGTTATTGATGTGGTAGTGGAGAATTCATTAAACTATCCAATCAATCGTAACTTCAAATTCACATCATATCTATAACAATACTAACCAATTATCTAATAAAGAAGCAATAACTCACTTCATCAATAAAATCATAATATCACTCATCATCTATATGCTAAACTTATGAGGAGAGAATGGGTCGGGCTCTGTCTAATGATGTTTCTTTTGCTAGTATTGGTACTGATGTTGTCCTCATTGTTTTAATTGAGTGAGTTCGGGACATTAAACTTAATGAGAGCAAAATAAAACATAGAATTCGTATTTTTGGTTTTCTATATTATTGAGGTCAATGAACGCACCAGTTTTTGCAAAACTGATAAATTTGTTTGTGACTGATCTAGTTCGTGCAGGTTGGAGTACAAATTTTTTCACCTTATATTTAGGATCAAGATAGTTACAACCATTTCTGTTTATTACACAATTGGTCTCTTTTGTGTTACACGAGAGGCACATTTAGTTTTGATCTAACTATTTCGGGATTATTCCAACGTAGGTGTATAATTACAATTACGAGCTATTACATTAATTTGTTTCTTTAGCTTGTTGTTCCCCATCGTTGAGAAGATTGAGGAAGCTGTATATGTGAATTGTTTTAATGTTATATTTCTCTCAGTTAGGTATGTACACATATGTGCTATTTCATCAGGAAACTTGCTTAACAGTTAGTGGATGTTTTAGGTTCAGCAAAATGTAGATTTATACATCAGTTTTCAATTTTGCTTTTTTTACCGGTATGTCTTTCTCAGACGTGTTGTTCCGTTGATTACAGAGGCATTGATGAACGATTTTAGCAGTTTAGTATATATATTAATATAAGTTATTGGAGAATTCTAAATCTAATGTTTCTTGTTAAATGCTACATTATCAATAAGTTATAACAAATATAGATATAATTCATAAGTAATTGAATTTTGGACAGTAAAGTCATATTAAAACGTTTATTATAGTAATAATACTCCATAATATTGATTTTTATCACTATTAGTTTACTTATATATGTGTAATAAGTATGCAAGATTAAGGGTCCTGATTAGTGGATATATATTTTTATGGTATGTAGATTACTGAATGTAAGGGTAGCTTAATCTATATACTATATTATCATTAATAGGCTCATATAAGTGTATTCATTTTATGAATCATTATTTATAAATGGTCGATCTAACATATTTTGGTAGTATGATACCTATCTTTATATTAATATAGATATATTTAGATACTTTATGATAAATTAACATGCTATATAATAATGTTGTAAGTCCCTATTTTATATATATAATAAGATAATAGGTAGTATAAAGGAATGGGAATCTAGGTATATATATACCAGTTGCTTATAACCTAATTTTCACTAATATGGTATTCTATGAATAAAGGTTACTGTGAATATAAAGTTTAATTAGAATTATTTATAGGTCATTATGAGAAAATATTCTTAGATAAGTATATTGAAATATGGTATTTTTAAAGTGTGCATGGAGACCCTGGACATGACCATGAAGTGATCTTATTATTATATTCCTATTATTTATATATATTTATTTTTAATTATTTTATCTTATTTATTATCTCACAAGCTATTTTAACGTGTTTTACAGTAAGGTATGGTTCATTTTGTTGCAGATCAATCCTATTTTACATTTAATTATTATTTAATATACATTATATATCTTACTATATATATCTATCTTATTGCATACTGACCGTGATAGATTAATTTAAATGCTAATGAATATTTGTATTATATTTAATGTAAATATATCATTTAGCTAATAGTGATAATTTATTGTATTAAGTTACACCATATCATATATCCTATTTTATATATTTTATAATATTATTTCCATTTATACTTATTATATATCACATATATATATAGGTTTATTATTTATATTATTTTTATTTTATCATATATATAAATATTTATAAATGGACTAGATTAGATAGAAGTTATTTACGTAGACAATTGAATGGTATAAGATGGAGTGGAAGATCTACAGAAATTCAAATATTACAATTTCCTATAGAGCTTGGTAGGTATGAATAGAGATTATGATCGTATTTATATATGCTTAATTATGAATCGGACTGTGCATCACTCAAACATCCTATTTCATAATTTCAACGAGGGTGCGGATGCCGGAATGGCGGTTTTGCGGAATCATAAGTCCGATAATTATTCAAGGAATGCGGAATCACGGAAGGTGGTGAAATGTAATTAAGGTAGTCGGAGTGAAGATGGTTCCGCATTGTGGTCGATGCGGATTCGGATGTTCTTCAGTCCCATCACAAGTGGAGAACTTCACAGCATCTATGCATCTCGCTTAAACTCGGAAGGCGATTTTTCGTGCCAATTTTCCACAAGAACCCAAAACATACCTTGGTTCTTTCAATTATTCTCTAATTTACCCTCCCTTTATTACAACACCACATAATATATAACAACTTCTATAATACTTCATTATATCTCATTTTATCTTTTTCTACACTACTATAACCTAAAGATTTGTCCTCTCTAGAACCATTGTTCTTATTAGTATCTAATAACTCTATTAATTATAAACTCCATCTAAGTCTCACTACTAGTCATTAACACAGGTCAAAACATATTACCTCTTTTGTACGACTCAACTCTAGGGCCCTCAAGACTTAGTCCCTTTAGCTTTACATCTCAACCAACTGATTTTAATTGCACTGCTCAACCTATATATATATTCCGTTATTAGATCATTTCTTCATCATTATACATTTTATTTTTCCTTCATAGTATCGTTCTAGGTACCATCACTTCTTAATATTTTAATACAAAACCTGGTTCACACTTAGCTCTTAATTATTACAATTTCATTCTCTGAGCGTGACTTGTCTACTTATCACAAACCATATTCCTTACTTACTTAATCTTATATTTAGTTTTACTTATTCTAGAACACTCATTACTTTCTTCACACTACTGATTACTAAATTTCTCTTTAACAATAATCTCATAATCTATCATGATAATTTGAACTACAAAAATAAAAAATCTTGTATCAATAATTAAGGTAAAGTCCCATCCATTCTTACCATTTCATTTTTGAATCGTTCTATTTAATAAGGTTAATTCTACTACAACTACTATATAATATATATATTATATATATATATACCACTAAATATATTATATATTATATATCATCTATTATTTTATATAAAAATCATATACTTGGAATAATAAATAAGGAGATACATAATGATTTAATAGCTAATCTGCTAAAAGTTTAATTATACTATTATTTCACTTTTTTCTCAATTTTTGCCTCTTTTAGCCATGATGCCGTAGCCAACATAATTGTCTGTGCCTGAACGGTTACCCCAAACGTCAGGCCCCAAAACAAAATTAAACCACAAATTTTTTGAATTCATTCAGACTACACACACAATATATCACTACCCCCAAGTTAGAAAGTGAAGTACCATAGAAGTCTGTTCTACTTAAGTATTAATATTTTCCCTAATCATACTTTGCACTCTGTTTGCAATTATTGAATTAAAAATATAATTCTATTTATCGAACTTTGTGTTAAAAAATTTTTGTCAAATATTTCATTAAATACAATGTTACATAATTGGTATCAATGGCAAATAAATTTTAATAGTAAATCCTCATAGTGCTAAAAGGTTCTTCTCATCTATGGATATCTACCTATGTTCTAACTAACATTAAGTTTCAAGTCTCTTTCGCCAGAATAAATTTTAAAAGTTTTATTATTTTTCATGAACATGACTTTTTCTTTTATTTATCGATTATGTAATGGGATTATGATTAATTATTTATTCTTGCTGTCTTATATTTTGATGTTCTGTCCGGTTTCGGCGTTATCTATTATTGTTTATAATAAATTAGACTTATTTATGTGGTTGGTGGATTTTAAACAATAATGATGAAATTACTACGATACTTTCTTTTTTTGTTAATTATTAATCCTTTTATTATCGACTTATACTTTTGTGTGTTTTTAGCTTTATACATTTTATTTATATTATTAATTATCAGTATATTATTTTTCATGTTTGATTTATTATGTGATATAAAAATGTCATAAAATTTGGTGTAACCTATTCTTTCTGTATTATGTTATTGATCTTATTGGACAATTTAATTTTAAATTTTTTAAATGTCAAACTAATTATTTATTGATGTTTTATTTCAAATAGTCATTTTGTTCGTTTATATATGTATTATATTTATTTCAGTATTACTCAGTTTTATATTAGCAGTGAAAGTGAATATTTTATGTGTTTATTATTATTATTATTATTATTATTATTATTTTATTTTTGGATAATTACAGTTTAATATATTATTATTGTTATTATTCATTATTATTATTTATTTATTATTTTATTTTATTATTATTTTATGTATTATTTTTATTTTTTATTATTATTACTCTTTTCACTTACTTTCCTGGTATTAATTTGTTGTAGAGTGTAAAACTCTTTTCTTAGAAGAAGCTTCAAAATTTAGCATATCATTAATGTATGGAGGTGGATAAGGAGGATAGTACCGTTATCACATAAAATGGAATTCGTAATATATGTTTGAACAAAGAAGGTCAACTCTAACAAATGTAAGCCCATTATAAGCCACGGAAGAATATAGAGGAATAAAAGTTAATGATTAATTTTATTCAATATGCTGCGTAAACATTCAAAATGATGAGCTAGATATATTTTTGAATTTTCTATGCGAGTTTATTTCACAGCTGAGAGTAGATTTGGACGGATTCAGGGATGAAATATAAAGAACATAAGTTTCGAGAGTTTAAAGACAACTGTGAATCCTGATGGCAAGTATCATTCTTACGAATAGCACGAAATCTATCAGCTAAACCTAAACCAACCCACCTCCAAACGGCGGCACCTGCAGCCCATTCATTGCATTGCGCGAACCTCTCCGTCGGTCGTCTGTATACTCTAGCACGTCTGCCCGAGGCGTGCAGAGAAACTCTCGACTCGTCCGTAAAGAGCACCTTTGCCCAATCGTCGACCGTACAATGGATGCGTTCTCGGGCAAATGCCAGTCGCACCCTTCGATGTGCCGTGACGTGCGGTGTACCTATGGCAGGCCTCCGGGGCCGGTAATTATGTTCCGAAAGGTGTCGACGCACTGTATTGGCACTCACCCTGGTGTCGTATACCTCCGCCAGGTGTATCTGCAGATGTGCCATTGGGTGGCGCTCACGTAATGCACGCATGAATATAAATCGGTCTTCCACGGGTGCCGTAGCCCTGGACCTACCTTGTTCTCGCCGGCGATCATGTTTCAGGGTTTCCTTATACCGTTGGACCACCCGTGCAATCATTGTGTGCGCTACACCGAACCGTCAGCCCAAGTGCCGGTACCCGTGTCTTTCGGTGTGGAGTCTTGTTATCTGCACCCACTGATCTCTTGACAGTTGACTTGCTATCCTCTCCATGTTTATCGGAGTCGCTTCGTACTTGAATGATCATTCGCTCGATTATACCGAAGACATTACCTACCCCAACCTCTCCCAGGTCTAGTTACGTGGTTTATGTTTTAATAAATTTATCGGGGTGACGTCCCCAATACTGCAGCGAATTTCATGCGTGGTGGTTTCATAATTACACTGATGCTGTCGTCTGTGTTGGTGTGGGGTTTCATGGGGTTAGAGGCCTTCCCGTTCCTGCGAATGACATTTACCTAGTGGTGTGTTATTTTTTACGAATATATATATATATATATATATATATATATATATATATATATATATATATATATATATTATTATATATATATATATATTATATTATATATATATATATATATATATATTATTTGTTATATATATATATATATTATATATATATATATAATATATATATATTATATTATATGTTTTTATATGTATATTATATATATTTATATATATATATATATATATATATATATATATATATTAAATGTAACATTTGTCCTGAGAATCGGTGACGATTTACAAACTAATAAACTCGTGTATGAGTATGCGTTTGTGAGTTTGTTTAAGATCCTTCCCAATTTAACAACAGCTGTTGATGAAACTAAATGCATTATTATTTTTTTAAGATTAAATTTTTTATGTTCTAGTCATACATACACCATATTGCTGCTTTGCTTTGATAGTGCCCCAACTCAAAAAGGCAAAAATTTCAGAGGACAATTTTTATAATTAAATTTTTGAAAATCCTAAACACAGACATTATTTATTATTAATATTGATTATTATATATTGGGGCGTTAAATACCCAAACGGTGTAAAAAGATAGAAGAGAGAGAGAGAGAGAGAGAGAGAGAGAGTAAAAACTACGTAGGTTTAAAACCTTGTTCTTAAAAAAAGGAAATCTCCCAGGCTAACCCCCTCAAGTACTAAAACACCATAAATTCATCCCAAGTGTGACGTCATCTAAAAACGCACACGACCGGGTGCTTGGATACAAAGTCTTTAGACCAAAAAATAGGGCCAAGCTCACATTTCAACATGGATGGCAGGAAAAAAAATCAAATGAAAAAAATCAACTGATTTTTTTTACTTGATATTTTTATTAAAAAAATCCTGATTTTTTTTATTTATTTTTATTTTTTTTATTTTTTTAAATACATTTTTTAATTTTTTGGTGTATTTAGGTGATTTAACCTCAATAGAATAAAAATAAATAAAATAAAACTATATATATTATGAAGTTTTTAATATAGTTTAATTGAATGGGAGTCTCGATATTCCAATATGCCAGCTGCAGCGCCTAAGCCCTATTTTATGAATGTTTATAGGTAACCAAAGTAAAATTTAATATTAAAAAAATAATCAACCCTGCCTTTCAATCACATCAAACGGTAAAGAAAGCTGTTTAAATTTGTGAGAAGAGATGGTGTTCCTATCTTCACAAGAGAAACGGTTCATTAAAGGATTGATATTCTTTAATGAAATATAAAATAAAACTATTTCCAAAAGACCAGTTGGTCCTTTGTTTGGTTATAATAATTATTAAATTCAAGATATCCTACCATTTTTATATTGCTTCACCTATGCTTTATAAAATCAACTCTTTTTTGGTTTTTGTATTGATAAACCGTCACTACCGCCAATAAAACCAGTCGTTCACTCAAAATATAATAAAATCTCACATTATCAAATAATATCAACGGTTCAGCTTAATGCTATCTTTGCAAAAGTATAATTAAATATATCAATAAATTTACACCGCAAATACTGAACTATATAATGTTTAGTGAAATCTTGCCTATAAATATGGGGCACCCGTAAAATATGTAAGAGAGGTGAGGGAAGACAGGTGAAAGCAAATGAAATATGGCTAAATGTTTACATTAATTAAAGTTGCTTAAATACAATAATTCTTAAACAGCTAATTATATGTGTAAATATTAGAAGAATGATTGATTTACAAACTCGAAACGCGTATGTGTGCACACATTGGGAAACTTAGGCAATGCAAGAATCCATATCTGTTGAATTAGAATTCAAGTTTTTCTACACAAAAATATTAAAATTTCAAAAAAGAAAAAAAATTAATTCTGTATGAAAGGCACATTTTTAAAGCAAATTTACAAATAGGGTAATATTATTTGAAAACAACAACCCACGGGTAGGGTTTCAAGAAGGGTGATGTTATATGATAGTAACACCCTACAGTTAATGTTACTAAAAGGATGGTGCTATATGACATTAACACCCCCACAGTTAAGGTTACAAAAAAGTTGGTGCTATGTGAAAGGAACACTCAACAGGTAAAATAACAGAGGATGGTCCTATATATAAGCAACACCCCTACTCATTTTACTCAATTAAAAAAATCATTTTACTAACCCTCGATCACAATTTTTTCATCTTCGACAATAAATATTACAAACTAACATCAGGCTTATCAATGGGCTCCCCCCTCTCACCAACCCTGGCAAATATATGCATGGAATTATTGGAAAACAACTACATCATACCATTCACCTAACCTCCTCATATCACCAGGCTACACTACGTGGATGATGTGTTTGTCGCCTTACCCAAACAAAAAAATTACAATAATTTACTAGATTTCATCAATCAACTACATCCCTCCATCAAGTTTACATATGAACTTTCGGAAAATAACACCCTCCCATTCCTTGATACTTTATTAACTTGGCACAATTCCAATCACATCACCTTTTCAGTTTACAGAAAACAAACATCCCAACCATCTTACATCCACTGGTATTCCACTCAACCAATAAATATAAAATTATCAACGCTAACAGCCCTATACATCCGCGCACTCCGTATCTGT